>CM036538.1:32954893-33042393 GCA_020745685.1 Tautogolabrus adspersus
GTTGATGCAACTTTCATCTCTTTTCTTTAATTTGTTATTTTGATGCTCTGTTTCCTGTTTGTTCTCTGCATTTCTTTTTGTCACTGCTGCTTTGACATATCTTTTCATATTATTAGGGCTGTGAACGTTAACCTGTTGATCACGATTAATAAATGTCCCAAATGAATGCATGAATTGTTTTTATCGCATTAATTACATGCGTATTTGTCCCCGTCCCTTTAGGCACACTGTGGGTAAGCCTTCGTAACGTCTCTCTATAGTCACAGTGATCACCGTTTCACTTTAAAAAAAACTCTCTGACGGCTCTACAATTTATTTATCAGACGCTTTTTTCCAAAGCGACGTACATCAGAGAGTAAGAACAACACAAGCGAGGATCTAGAGACAACGTCAGGAAGTGCAAACGAACGGCTGTAACTCCCATTGGACACACAGGTGCTGACAGGAAGGACAGGAAGTACTATGCTCAGTTTATTTTATTTAAATTAATGTTAATATATCATCATCAACTACATCTTTAGCTGCTCTGAAGAGTTCTAATCAGCATCACAACCATCATCAATCTCATCGGCTCAGCTGACGAGTCATCTCCACCGTCCTCTTTCACATTAAGATTTTGATCTGTTACAAGTTTCCTTTTTCTGGGTTAATGTCGAACCTTCAATCTACGAGAAGTTCCTTATTTTATTTCAAAATAAATGCATGTTTGTAGTCAAAAAGGAAGTACAACAGTCTTAGACAGTACAGAAGTTTCAAAATAAAAGCCTAGAAAAAACTGTTTAAATGCAAAATAACTGAATTTCAAAATTCAGAGACTAATCACGATTTCAAGTTTATCTCATTTGACAGCACTCCTATTTTCATGTCTAATCTTTTCACTCTTCTTCACGTGTTTTGTTCTTTGTATTTTGTTTCTCTGTCAAATGTGTTCGTTCTCTTTCTGTCTTTCTTTTGTTCCCATTTGTCCTTAACTCTCCTGGTCTCTACTACATGTCTTTACATCTTTCTACTCGTCTTCTATCATCTCTCCTCCTCATCTTTTCTTTCAATTATCTTTTTTCACTTTTCCCATTTCTCGTCATCCACCCTACCTACCTGTCGTCCTTTCAGTCAGCCTTTTCCTGCCTCCTGCCTTTCTTTCAGGCTGTGCTGGTTCATTTCTCTGCGTGCTGCCGTGATGTGATTTCAATGCAAATAGCGAGAAAACACAAATGGATCAACAGAGAGAGAGAGAGAGAGCGGGAGGGATCAGTAGACGGAGTGAGGGCGAGGCAGCGAGCGACTTCCATTCTTCTGATTTCCCAAATGGAGAAGCATAACCATCTATCACTCCTGCAGAGAGAGAGAGAGAGAGAGAGAGAGTGTGTGTGTGTGTGTGGGGATGGATGCCTTCTCTCCTGCAGCTTGCTCAGCTGCAAATCACTGTCAATCACATAAAATCCTGTCTCCAATTTCTGTGGAATTCACGATGAAACATTTGCACGTCTACTTATTCAAGCTTCATGCACACACAGAGACACACACACAGAGACACACACACACACACACACACACAGACCACCTGTGTAGGAATTTAAGACTATCTCCTTTGTGGAAGTAATATCGGGCTGGTAAATGCAGATTCTGCGTTCCGGCGGCTGGAAGCGAGACTCCCCGCTGTAACGACTTCACAGCAGCAGACGTCACTGTTTTTTCTTTTCATCTTCGTCTCTTTTCTCGTTCCCTCGCTCTGCAGGAAGCCTACGTGAGTTTCCTTTTTTCTGCTCTGTCCAATTTAAAGACATTTTATTTACTGTGACTGTCAGAAAATGGGCAATAACGAGCAAAAATAGTTCATCGTACAACAGAAAGAACGCTGTCAAATCAGAAGTTGTCCAGCTGATTCATAAAACTGAGTGGATACTTCAGAAAAAGTGAAGCTTATTAAAGTGTGTTCAAAGACCTGAAGTATCTGATGAAGGTTCTTCTTGGTGGGCTGACACAAACAGTTGGATATCAGCCTCTGATTTTGGGAGAACTTGAGGTGATTAATTTTGCAGCACTGTCTTAATGTTTATTTCATTATTTGTATCATGAGACAATGAACGTGTCTCTGCTCAGGCTTGTTACTTCAAACTTCAGATTGTCAGTGTGACTTTAAGAATAATGATGGACTTAATTTGAAAATAATTAGCATCCTTCTAAACAGCATGCTTTAACCATGTAGAGTTTATACATGCAAGATACATTTGGGAAAAATATGCCTATAGTTTTCACTCCCAACTCGAAATATGACCCTTACTCCTCATTTACACATACTTTGTTCGCATTGCGGTCCGTCATTTGATTGGGTTTGGAACTTTTTCTGTAAAAATGAAGAGAAGTATAATTGAGCCTGAAGGGGGGGGGGTGTTAAGAAGTCTTGCTGAGGTTTGGATAGAGATGCTTGAGGCCACATTGAGGACAAACTGCAGTCAAAAAAAGAGGAGTGGGCTACTCTCTCTCAAGCTGCAATAAATAGAGCAACAAATGTTCAAATCTGAGAGGATTTCAGCATTTTTGACTGATTCCAGGTGAGCTGAGAATGAAAAAAAAGAACACATGATGTATTATTACGAGGAGAAAGCAGGACTTTAACCAAACCTGAAGTGTTTCTACAATTCTACAATTTACTTAGCCCACACTGTCATCCAAACAACGAACATCAGAGAGTAATTACAACACAAGCGAGGATCTAGAGAGGCGGAAACAACGACAGGCAGTGCAAACAAACAGCTTTAAGTCCCATTGGACACACAGGTGCTGACAGGAAGTGACCGGAGGCAGAACACAACAAAGACAGCTGTACTTGAGAGTTCGAATCAGCATCAAAAACATCCTCAATATCGTCATCGTTATTATCAAACAAAACCATCATCATCGTCGTCGTGGTTGTCGTCATCATCATTGTGCGTAGGTGTTCATAAAGAGCTGGGTCTTTATTTTTTTTCTTAAAGGTGCAAAGGGACTCTGCAGATGGAATGGAGTTTGGTAGTTCGTTCCACCACCGGGGGGCGACAGAGGAGAAGAGTCTAGTTAGCGTCTCAGGACCCTGTTGTGAAGGTTGGATCAGATGCCTTCCATTGGCAGAGCTTTAGTGGACGGGAGGGAGTGTAGACCTGGATGAGAAAGTTCAGGTAAGGAGGAAACGTTTGTGTCGCTGTTTTGTAAGCGAGCAGCAGAGTTTCAAATGTGATGTGAGCAGTAACTGGGAGCCAATGGAGGGAGATGTACAGCGGATTGACGTGCTGTTTTGGGGAAGTTGAAGACCGTGCTGGTGCATTTTGGATCACCTGAAGGGGTTTTGTCTACCAAAAAATCTCAGAGGGTTTTACAACTTGCACAGCTTAAACTAAAAAGTAAAGGTGCTGTTGATCAAGGCGTTGGGAAACGAAGGATGTCCTGGAGGTTTGCAGTTATTGTTTCTGGATAGGACAAATTAAATATTTTCTTTTTACCTGCAACAAGGGAGACGAGCTAAATGAGATTTTTCAGCCAATTTACAGAGTATTACACCTGAATGCCATGAATGTCTCCGGGGAGAGCAGGTGGAGAATGGGATGTCTGACTTCTTCAATTAGAGCCATTTCTGCCGTTAATGTTTTTCCCTTGATTGTTTTTTAGCGTCTCTTTGGGCTCATAGGAGGTTTGAATGAAACGTTTTTGGAAAAGGTTGTAGACATAAATGGACTGAGGTAATGACGAACCCAAGGGAATCTCTTAAAGTTTGGACAAAAGTTTGCAGAGATTGCTCAGCTTTGGAATTATTGGCTGTTGATAAAAAAAAACTGATGATTCATAATTTGAACACTTTTAGATCTCCACTGTCCAGAGTAGCTCTCGAACATGTTAGAATGTTAATTTAATCGGCTCTATAGAGCCCTTAAAATAATAATAAAATTACTACACTCCTTCTGTTTCAGCTGTGGAGCTCCTGTACTTCTGGGGTGGTTGCAGCTCAGTTGGTAAGTCAGGGGTTCGATCCCCAGCTCCTGCAGCCACATATCCGATGTGTCCTTGGGCAAGACACTTAACCCTTAATTGCCGGCTGCTTCGTCAGCACCGTATGCATGTGTATAAATGGGATTAGTTACTTTTGATGGTCACTTTACACAGCAGCCTCTGCCATCAGTGTGTGAATGTGTAAGTGTGACCTGCGGTGTAAAAGCGCTTTGAGTAGTCAGAAGACTAGAAAAGAACTACAAGCTCAAGTCCTTTAACCAAGCAGCAACCTCCGGTGTTGATAAATGACGCAAATGCGAAAGTGCAACATCCTGCAGTTCCTCAAGTGTCCACTAGAGGCTTGCTCCAAGAGCCCCGGAAGTCACATACACACCCATTCAAAAAAAGCCTGTTTTTACAGAAGAAATGAACATGTTTACAGCCCGGTACAAAAAGTGAAATAGGTCTGATTAGCTCATGTCTCGATCGACACACACTGTACGGGGGGTGACATTTTTAATGACTCATCTGTTTTGATTCGATGAAGGATAAAAGTTATTCACAATAAGGCGTGTAGCTGACCTGATTGACAGGTGTAATGGTTTGTCAGGAGGCTGTGAACCTGCCTTAGTTGTCAACTCTAAGCCCTATAGACTGCACCCCAACATTTTAATATGAACTCCAACAAACATGATTATAAAGGATGTAATTATGTAACAGATGGGGTTATTTACAGTATTTACATTAAATACATTTGATGGCGTTTATTTGTGGATTTGAGCTCTTGTAGTTATACATTTATTAGAGTGAAAAGTAGAAATGATATCACCAGTAAGACCAGTGGAGTAAAGAAGAACTGGTCATTATTCTTATATTATAATGTTAGCTAACTGACACTTCTGCTATTAGCCACAAACACAATCTGAAGCTGTAAAAGCAGGTTTAGCTGTCAAATAATTCATGCTGCCGCTGTTTGCCAAACTTGTAAATAATGGCCGACTTATTGTGTTGATCTCAGAACAAACTCTCCCTGCAGCAGGCTGAGTGTAAGAGAAGCTTCAGCGAGAGAAAAGTTTAGTGACACTGAGCCGGAGAGGAGCAGCCCTCAGGAGAAACACGCCGGCATGAAGTGAGGACGGCTGTGCTAACAAAACACAGAGAAAACACAACGAGCCAGTCCTCCTCCAGTCACACACTGAGAACATAAATAAGTGAAAATCACTCCGGAGAAAATAAATAAGAGAATAACACACTGTCTCTGTGGGATTTGGTGAAGAACAGTCAGATTTTTTTTTTTATGCAGTCCATCATTCAGACGCCTGTTGTCCAGAAACTTTAAAGACTTTTCAGATTGTTTTACTGAGTGCAACTCCGGTCTCACTAACAACGCCAACTTTTCAAAAAATACTAAGATTCTTATATAACTTTGCAGGGCAACTAAGTTTGGTAAAGATTATTGTTAGGAGAAATATCATACAGCAGAGACAGAAACCTTTGGAACTTAAGGGGCGGCAGTAGCTCATTCTGCAGGGACTATGGTTGGTAACCAGAAGGTCGCTGGTCCAAATCCCGATGCGGACTAAATCTGGAAATAGGTCTGGTAACTGGAGAGGTGCCAGTTTACTTCCTAAGCACTGCCCATGTCGCCCCAGCTCACCAGCACTTCCTGTGTGCAGCCCCCTCACTCTGACATCTCTTCTTCATGAGTGCATGTCCATAGGATCCTTTTTGTGCATGTGTGTGTATTTCAGCTAGTGTTGTAATCAAGACCACAATAACCGAGACCAGGACATACCCGGAGACCTGGGTGCTCCGAGACCAAGACAAGACCAAGACATTTAGGGATTGTGACCGAGTCAAGACCAAGACCGAGGCAGGGCAAGCCGAGACAAGACCAAGACCATAAATATCAATGAATCATCATCTTGTGTGCAGGGGGCGTGTCGCTCATTTAGACCGAAACACCGGAAGGTTGCGGACGTAACCAGGGGATAAAAATCAAACCACAAATGAATTAAAGTTATTTGTTGTTTTAGAAAGAGGCGCTTTCCTTCTAAAAACAGAAATGACGTGGAAAAATAGCCTGTCAGTGATGGTCTTGACCGGTCTTGATTTAAAACCGTGAGTGCGCCAAATCTGAGACGGAGACCTTCAAAACGGGGTTTCAAGACCGGTCTTGAGACCAAGACTGATTTCGAGTACTACAACACTAATTTCAGCTTATGTGTGTTGCAGTGTAAAATTGAATTTCCCCTCGCAGGATCAAATCTTCTTCTTCGTAAGACTAAAACCACCAGATCATGGACATGGTTACCATCTTATTAGACAAAAACATTGTTCAGTTTTGACCCAGCATAATAAAGCTGCAGAGCTTCTTAAATTACTTCTACCCAAAAACCTGAATCGCATTAAATCATATTTTAGTTTGATGCAATGACTCCACCACTCACCTTTTATATCCTGCAGCTTTATTCTGTGTTACAGAAACTCACCACAGACGGTCAAGGACCGGTCAAGTCTGAGCACAGGGAACACAAATCAGAAAAAACATTTTCCTCTGTCTGACAAAAAACAAACAAACGTTACTTGTTTGCTGTTATTGATAACATCAGTTTATATCAAGACATTTTAAATTAAAATCTAATTCTAAAGGTACTCGGATGCCTCGTTTCATCCATACAAGGCATGTTTCTTCTTGGACCCTTTGTGAGACTAAATGTCATATTTGAAGCACACCTCCGGCCATACGACAGAAAATGTTTGTGTCCTCCTGCTGTTGATGCATGGATCTAGCTCCGGCATTCTTAGCATTCTCTGTAAATACGTAATTTAGATTTTGGGACAGTTTGATTTATGCCGTCCTCACTAGAAGGTTAGAGGTGCTCAATAAAAAACACTATTAATAATTTAATCTGCTCAGTATTGTTTGCTGCCTGCTGCTGCTGCTGCTCACTGTTGCATCTGCAAGGCGAGGGTTTGCTGAGCAGACCGAGCAGCCGGGCATCAAGTCAAGAAAGAAAATACATGCATACTTCATGCCCAGCCTACCTCTGAAAGCTGAAATAATCACTCAACTCTTTATAGGTACATGATACTGTAAGTGCATATGAAGATACTCACACAAGAAACTGGAGCTCAGACTTGTTGGATGTTCTGTTAGTTCAATAAAGCTCGCAGAGAGACGGATTATTAGTCTGATAGTTACAGGAACAAATCTCCAAAAGGCTCGAACAGCACAAATATGAACCAGTGGTTAAAGGTCAGGGACTGGATTAGCTGAGGTGACACCTAGCTGCTCCCACCTGTCACTCAAAGAGGCCACGCCCCCTAATTATACATCACTTTAAGTCTTAATATAATGTAAACAGGTGAGTTGTATAAACATTCAGCCCGTACAGAGAAATGAGCTCTAGAGACCAAAACATTTATTGTACCAGGTTGTAAATGTGTTTATTTCTGCTGTAAAGTTGGACATTTTAACATGGGGCTCTATGGGGACTGACTCATTGCAGGAGACTCCTCTAGTGGACACTGGAGGAACTGCAGTTTTTAGCACTTCTGTATTGGTTGTATTTTTTTCAGTCCCTGAGATTGCCGCTTCTTTGGTAAACATTGGCTGCCTTTTGAAATAATCAGACACTGAATTCCTGACTAGATTTTGAGTTGAGTGTTCAGTATGAAGCATGAAGATGAGTACACGATCAGTTCTAAAAGTGTCCACTAGAGGATGGTACAAAAACCTTTTTGGTCTGAATAGCTCATCTTTATCAGCACACACTGTGAAGGGGTTAATAGTTAAAAAAACTGATCTGTTTTGATTTCATGAAGGATAAGGAGAATGAAGGTAGAGTCAGTATTTCCAATAAAGCGACCCCCGTCGTAGGGCTTGATAATGCCTCCAGAAAACATTGGGTGAAGACACTGATACTACGGCCATGTTTTATTTTTTACAGACTATTGTCCGGCTTCAGTAGCTGGACAGGACTTCACCTCCCTCCAGTTACAAAGTCTTCTTCTTTTCTTAAGATCTTTATTAGGAAGATTGATTACCCCCCACGGTTTCACGCTCTGATTGGACATGGAGTTTTGCAACACTGTCATTAACGATATAAACACACACTTTTGATTCCAGTTCCTGCACGAGGCAACACTGATGCAACTCTTACCTTAAACTACCAGCCGCGGTTGCAGTGAAATAGAAGTAGAAACAGGCAACAGCTCAGATTGAGTCTCGGTCTTCTGCATGTTTCACTCTGACAGAACCAGAACCAGGCAGACACACGATCACTGACCAATCAGCACTGCCTCATGTCAGTGCCTCCTCATGTTGAGTAGTCGTGTAGATGATTAGAAGCGCACCCATTTACCATTTACTGTAATTTACTAAAACAACATCATGCTGTATGGAAGAAGAGTTGAAACTAGAGACCCAGACCATAAACTCTCCATCATCACACTGTGTGCCTCCAAAGTTTTCACCCATAGTTCATAATAACATCATTATAGATTTCATGCTGAGGTTGACTTACTTTAGCTGCCGCTGATTTACATCTCACAACATTTAGATAGAGCTCTGCACCTCAGGATCATGCAGATCTTTACATGTGAATATATAAAACACACACACACACACACACACACACACACACACACACACACACACACACACACAAACGCACACACACACACATTAATGCACACCTCAGGAGGCCCTGGTTACAAACCTCTGTCCAAGGAGTTTAAGTTGCTGCCATCAGGCCGCAGGTTCAGCCTGCCAGCATGCAGGACAAAGAGAATGAGAAACTCATTTGTCCCTGCTCCCATTACCTTTCTTAATAACTAACTGTGTTTCTACTGTATTTATTTATTGTCCATTCTATGTTGTATGCTGATTGGAGGCTGTATGTATGTGTGCATTTATTTTACTGCTGACTGCAAGACACATTTCCCTCTCGCAGGGATAATAAAGACAACCTTGAACCTTGGCTGCTTCCGAACCCCTGGTGTGCCACAGCAAAACTAGCATGCTAATTGATTTGATGCTAAGGAATTCATCAGAAAGACTGGTGACAAGATGATGGGCTTGAATTGCAATCTGACCTCTTTGACATGTTTAGACCCTCAGATTGACAGCCAATAGCAACAGGAGCCTCGAGCCAGTTAAGGTAGGACACATTTTCTAGTCTAACCCTTGGTACATATTTTAAACAATTTGGATTGTGTGTTTATGTGACTTAAAAAGTATTACCTTTAAGGGTGCTTACGTTACCAGGGAGAGTAGTTAATGTCAGTACAGCTCAGTCAAGGATGGATGAGTTAAATTGAGTGATTAAGATAGCGTCTTGGGCTGAGAGGACGCTGCTTCTGTCATGAACTGTGCGCTTTGTGCTAAAGATTACCACAGCTGGCAGGTAGCTGCTAGCTAGCAGGGGTTGTGTTTTGCTATTTCCATTATCATGTTACAAAACTCTGGTTTAACCTCTGGGATTTTTTTTTTAAAGTTGCAAGCTATTTCTGATGATTTGAATTTGAATTGTTTTTTGTTTCATAGTTCATATATATGTTTGTATTTGATTTTTACCTCAGTTTTATTTTGTATTACATTTAGCAATACGTGTGCAGACTTTACACCCAAGACATTAATCCTGTTTTAAAGTTGTATTGTTTGTTACTGTTTATTGTGACCTTGGTCCCTCTTTAGCCCCCCGATCACAGCTCCATGGTGCTGCTGTAGCTGGCAGCTCTTTTGATTGAATGTGGACAGTGGACAGAACAAGAATGCAGTGAACTTGAGTTTCTCGTTGGGATAATAAACTAGGGGAGACTAGAAGAGACTAGAGGGGAATGCTTGGACTCTGCATAATTGATTTCTAATAAATAAGTGATGATGTAGAGGTGAGGAGGATACGGAGGCTCGTGTCCTGATCTTGGCTCGGACAAACACCGCCTCATGTTAATTAGACATTGATTTCTACATCACTAAATAATGGAAATATTCATTAGCTGTCAGCATAGAAATACATAATGGAGGACAGAGAGAAAGAACAAGAGCGAGAGGAAGAGTTAGAGAGGTGGAGGCGAAGCTGAGGCTGGATTTTTGGTTTTCAGTACAGGTCAAATAAAAGTTATACGGAGAATAAAAGCAAAGTAGTGCAATGCAATATTTAAAATGACCACCGTTGCCGCTCTAAGAGAATTCCCTCAAAATGTGACAGACTCTAGACATATATATTATAGGTCTACTAATTTGGATCATTAAGGTTAAATTCAGTGATGTTGTGTCATCGGCATTGAGATTAAGCATCAGAAATTGTCACCTCAAACTCCCTTCAGAAAACAAGCATTTTAAAAGTTGCTTGCTTTTCATCTCGCAGAGAGACATGACAAAGCTTGAATTCAGACTTTTTACTGATCTACATCACATTGTAGTTCTTGAGCATGATTCTGAAAGTTTTTTTGCAATTCAATCACAGCTTAATCTGATTGTTTTGGCTTCAGAATGCTGTTGTAAGCAACATTTCAGCGGACACATCAATCAATCAATCATTATTTGTGTAGCACCAATTCATAACAAGTGTTATATCAAGACGCTTTACAAAGAGAAGGTTAAAGACCTTACTCATTGTTAGGAAAATGGGATAGGGGGAGATGGGATAATATGCAGGAAGGATTTCACCCTTGGTATTCCTCACGTTCCTGTTGTCTTGTTGCTGCTGAGGTGGAGGTCGGAGCTGACTGTGCATGAATCAGGGATGTTGGGTGGTAGTAGTGCCCCATAACCTCGTTGAAGGATGGGGGGCTCCGTCTACTCGAGAGCCCGGCTTCTGCCACCGGGACAAGGCCTCCTGGGCTTCTAACACACTGACACCAGCGACAAACAGAAGGGGGTTCTGGAGGTCCATCGGCAGCAGCCGCCATGCTGGAAATCCTGTCTCACCCTAAAGTTCAGTCTGAGAGCTGGAGCTGAGACGGGTTTAAAGCCTCCTGACAAACTGTTACATCGCGCCCACCTGTCAGTCAGGTCAGCTACACACTTAACTATGGATAACACGTATCGTTAATAAAATCAAAACTGAGACGTTTTTTAATAATTCACCTCTCGTACAGTGTGTGCCAGTGATGACAATAACTAATCAGACCTATTTGTTTTTTTGTACCAGGCTGTAAACATGTTTATTTATGCTGTAAAACCTGCCCTGTTGCTTGTGGTGTATATGTGACTTCCTGTGTTCCTGCAGCCAGCCTCTAGTGGACACTCGATGAAATACAGGATTTTGCACTTTCACATTGGCGTCATTTTTCAACACTGGCGGTTGCCGCTTGGTGCTAACACATGACTTGCTAGATACCTACGTTGACACAGATGCCCTGTGCAGTCGTCATGAATATAGAAATGAACAAGTCAAACAATATATGTTTTTAACAAGCTGTACACTGGAGGAACTGCAGTATTTCTCACGTCTGTATTTGATTGTTTAGCCTTTGAGGTTGCTACTTGAAAGGAAAGCAGAAACACTTTAATAAGCACTTTTAGCTCTAACTTAAATTCCATTTTTTTTAACCATCCACACATATGCTGTATGGCAGATACGCACAACATGAGGAACACCTCTTGCAACACAAAAGTTCCTGAAATCCTCAAACATAAGCCGTTACATTGACTTTATTTCAACAACAAAAACTTTTATGAGGGTAGTATGTATTGCACGGCAGTCGAGTTTAAGCTTGATGTGTCTATCAAACCTTTACCTGAGTGCAGTTTAGACTTCACTGAGCGTCTCTCAGTTGTTGTAAAATAAGCAGCCGGTGTGGAGGCAGCTGGATGTATTGGACCACTTTCACCACTAAAACCTTCCGTCTGTCTGAGGGGGATTTCCGTCATATGCCCACTTTGGCAGGTTCAGCCCAGCCTCCTGCCAGAAGAGCTCCTTGAAATTAAATTGTGTTGAGCTGATTTAAAGAAGAGTGAGGCGGAGTGAGCGAGGCAGACAAAAAGCAGGAGAAGACTTTGTACTGATATGGAAAACATAAAGAGAATCACGTTTTTAGAGGCTTAATTGCGTAAAAAGTCATGCAACTGTGCATAGATGTAATAGGAGTTGAATTTGACATTTTATTGGTCTTGCTAACAAGTGTGCAAAGATCGCTCGAAAGCAGAAAAAGTAAGAAAACCTTTTGTGACGCACATACATACAGTCTCCCCACTGTTCAGTGTTACAGCCGAGACGAGAAGCTTTGAGCTCCAAAGACCAAAAAGGCCAAAAGTTTCCCAACTGACCGGCTGAAATTTGACTAAATTTAACACATCCTGTCACGCTCACCTGAAAGGGAAGCAGACAAATACCAGGAGGTCAGGAGGGACCTGTGAAGGGCACCAAGCTGAAAAAAGATCCGACATGGTCGCTGAAGGTCGCTTTACTGTGAATCTGGATTTATGGAGCCTCTGAAGGTGGAATATGCACGAGAAATAACTTTTCTTTCCTCACTTTTGGTGTAATTAACTCCAGTTTGATAAGACCTTTGATTCGATATGATCTCAATCAATCAGGAGAACACAAGAATCACAGCTGGTGCATAAAACATCTGACAAAAACAAGTGAAACGTGTGCATGATTCAAAAGAGACATTAGCCCTATTTAGACTGCTGTGATATGTACGCCCCTGTGACATTTCGCCTTCAATTTGAATATCCCAGGTCGTAATGGGGGGACGAAGTGATCCCCCTCTGTACTGTCTTCGGAGGCAGTAACAGAGGCGTTACAGGGGGGAGAAGGGATCAGAGGAGCCAGCAGGGGAGCACAGCGCTGTGTGTGTGTGTGCATGTCTGACTGTGTGTTTATGTGGAGCTCCTGCTGTGTCGTGCTTCTGCAAGGCCAAACACAATGTGAATTCACAGACTGGGACGCCAATATAAAACCGTTGCAGAATTAATATGAGCGCACAAAGACGTGATGACGTCTGAGCTTAGTTACGGTCTGTGAAGGGCTATTAAGACACTTAAAGTCTTGATAACTACATCACCAATAAACATGCCCCATCAACATGTCAGCATCCGTACATACATCCAAGTTCACAGCGACTTTCTTCTGGCACGAGCAAAATAGAACAGCGGCATTTTTTGCACACAGACTCATAATAAGATGACTAAAAGGACTTAACTGTCAAAAATGTATACTTGTAATATTTTAGTTTTAGCCCCTTTAATACAAAATGTTATAATAATGAATCAATAAATGCAGCTCAGGCCGTTTAAAGAAATAAACAGAGAAATTAGAGATTGAGTTACAGTCTTGATTTAACATGTCTCAACTTGTGTGAGTCAGAAAGAGAAGAACAGATACACAATCTGTAAGGAAGAATCACTGTTGTATTATGCAGATGACACACACACACACAATCAGGCACAAACACACAAACATGAGTCAGTGGTTGTGTGGGAGAGTTAGAGAGAGAGAGAGAGAGAGAGGTGGGAATCCTCTTAGACAGTCGGACCTTGAAATAGAAATCCTATGAGAGTAAAGTGAGCGGGCAGCGAGAGATCTCATGACACACACAGGTAAAGAGACACGAAGTAAGAGACACGAGGAGAGAAAGCGAGAGAGAGAGGGAGGGAAAGGAGAGAGAGAGAGGGGGACGGAGACTGTGTGTGACTCTCATCCTTGCGGAGGGATCAGGCGTTAGGACCCGGGGGGAAACGGGAGATCCTAAAAGGTTTAAGGACAGTCAAGCTCACGGACAGCAGATGAAGGATTATGGGAAATTGAGCGTCTGAATTTTTCAAATTAAAAGTCTGATTTCCGGTAATTAGGAAGAGGAAAACAAGCCGAATATACTGTATATCGAGACACGACATTTAGCTGGAGAATAACAACAGTTTAGTGAATAGGAAAAGTAATGAAACTATTGTGCCTTGTTGCAGGATTTCTTAGTCCTAATCTTAATGCTGCACTTACACATGAAGTAACTAAACCTCTGAGCAACCTTACTCTGTCTTTGAGAGGACTATAATGTATTTGTAGTAGGCTAACTTTAATTTCCTGTATAACACAATTCTCCTTTTTGTAACGATGATGTCTTTGTTTTATTTTGAAGTTTGTTTCTAAACGTCCTCGTCTTTTATTCCCTTCAGCTTGCTGCAGGTCTGTTATTGTTCACTTTCTCACCTGTTATACTTGCTTGCATTTCTTTAGTGTGTTTGGTTTTGATTTTACCCTCGTAAAAATCTGCACTATTGCTGAATTGATATCTTTAATTTGATTATATTGCTTCTTTATTTGACGTGTTAAAGATAGAAAATGAACCTCAAAAGAAAACACTTGTCATTTTGTATTTGCACCTTCAAAAGTAAAACTTGGTGCTAGAATTAAAAAGCCAGACACATTTATTTCGATAACACAGTTCATTTTTCTTTGGTTATAAACTGACCTTCCTGTCTTGGTGGAAAATCTCAAGATATTTCAGGACTGGCAGCCCCTGAAATCTTTCGGATATGCTTGTCCACACATGCACCTCACAGCTGGAAGTGTTCCCTGTTGGACAGTGGAATGGGAGGGGAGGGGAAGGGGTTTTAGGAGGCAAGTCATGATGTAAAAGAGATACTGTGGAAATCCAAGATGGCAGATGAAATCACAGAGTCCAACACGAATGATTGTTTTGTTGCCTAAATATCATATTACATGTAGTTCAACATGTCCAAATGAGTGGAAAAGACCACAAGTGGGCAAAAGGGACAAAGACACAGCTTTACTACGTGCACGAGGATCCCACCAATAAGTCATTCCCTATATGTGCCACTGGCGGTAAACTTCCTGCTGCATTCACCAGCTCACCCTGACTTCACATTTTACTATATAGGGAATTAGCAATGTGGCTAACATGGGGTTTATAAATTAGTAAATGTGTGTTTACACATTCAGCTCAAACCGAAAGTGTTGGTAAATTTGTACATGTGTGAAAGCAGAACAGTCTGTGATAATCTAAGGCTGCTTCATGCTGGTAGAGAATCCGTTTTCTTAGTCTACTGCTGTGTTTTATTTTGAAAACTCGCGATCGGAAGTTCTGCACGCGCTAAAACTCTCGTCTTCACGCGCGTGTCTGGCGCCCGGCTCTGTGCGCTCTGCTCTCCATTCCTCTCCAACTCAACGTCAGTCTGTCAGAGACCGTCTGAGCGCGCGCACAACCACTGTGCCACTCTTACACACACTCTGTGACACACGCGGATCTTGACGCACACACACGCGCACACACACTGACTCGCTGTGTGGGACCCGGAGCTGAGGAAAGGAAAGGAAGGGAAACATCTCTTAAACTTCTCTTTGAGTCTTTCTGTCGCTTCTTGTCCACCAATGAGAGGATTTTATTTCTCTTCAGTCTGTTTGTGTCGCCGCTGTCCCGGACCGAGGAGATCCAGTTTACGGACCAGACGGGAGTATGTTAAATAATCTGCACCACTGAGAAATAATTTAAGAAGAAATAGAAGATAGAGAAAGATGGATAAACGGAGTTACTGTCTCGGTTTGGCGGAGGCTTTCTTCTACTTTGGACTTTTGGGATTTACTGCCGGACAATTCTTTCCAGGTAAAGCGCTTTGTTTGTTTGTTTGTGGATCATTTTTCTATTTTTGCGCGTTTTGGTGCTTTTTGCTGATTTCTTCTGGGGCTGAATTTGAGGTTACGCCATATCAGTGAGGCAATACCACGTTGATTTGTGCGTTTTGGCGACTTGGAGCTACGTGAGATATTTTGCTGAATATTTTGTGATGATAACAATCAGATGTGTGTCTTCTTTTGTAGGCTACGTGGAACAGAATTGCATACCTACAAGTGCGCGCAGAAACCTTCACGTGGTTTTAAGGTTTTTTTTATCGCGCAAGTTGCACTATTGCTATTTAAGCAAAAACAAACCATAACCTAAGGTTTGTGCAAACTGATACCTTGAAGTGTGGCTCGTTTTGCTGATAATAGTTGTGGTTTGATTGATGATGAGCACCGGGCTGAGCTCGTCTGTATTCCGCTGTGCGCACTGGGTGCTGGTGTGAAGTTTTGGATGCTCCTGGGTGTTTCTGCTCCATGAAACGTCCCGTATGTTTGGTCCTCTTCCTGCTGAGTATTAAAGAGTGACTTGGATGTTGTTAGATTTGTCTGTTTTTGCTGTGAGCTCGCTGCTTGTTTGGTGGAGAGCGGACCGGTGCGTATTGGCTCTGAGTAAACGCAAAGCTGAAAACTATCAATAAAAGCATCCTCTAAATTATTCGTGATTTTATCAGAATAATTATCGCTTCAGCAAATACGCACATGCATGATTGTGAACCAGTTTTGCGAGACAGCTCGCGCAGGTTATGATCGTAAAAGTCCAGTCCCTTACAGCATGTCTATAGCTCTTTATTCAACTCTTACACTCATAAAACTGACGTCCAATTCAAATAATGCACATTAGTCTGGTTGAGAATACAGCAACTACATCAGATGCTGTAAAATCTCGTAAAAAAATGCACCAGCAAGAGTTAAGGCATCGGGATCCTCTCACAGTCCGCAGCAGCAGCAGCTCTGCTCGGTAGGGATGCAGCAGCCTGCGCTACTCCGGCACTTGTTACGCGCAGCAGAGGGTTTGAGAGTGTACTCCTTCGCAGTGGTTTTATATCGAAACAGTAGTTGGTTATGCAGATGATCAATAATAAGAGAGTGAAGCTTTACAAGCAGAGAAAACCAGACCCAGACTACTGAATACAGCAGCGTTCTTAGAAAGTTTGCTCCACCACATGCAGAACTCTTCATAGCCTGATTAAGCAGAAATGTTCTGAATTAAATTCAGGATACAACTAAAATGGAATCAAAGTGCACTTATTCAGATAGTAAAACATACAATGATTGTTCCAAACATTCACTTAATAACGTTGGGTTACTTTATCTGAATGCATCAGCCTTCCCCCTCCACAGTCGATATTAAACCCAGATTTTCTCTCAAGTTTATGAATAAATAAATAAATATGACACTTTAACAAGAGGAGTTGTTTGTGTGCGTTCACTTCTCTCATCAGAACACTTCGTTTGACAAGTTGCTCGTGGTTTCAGGAAAGACAAGTTTGGATGTTTTACATTTGACTGCAGCAGCAGCAGCAGGCTCTGTGTCCGCTCCTCTCACGGCACCTTCTGCTTGGTATTCATGACCTGTAAGGCTGTAAAAAGAGGCTACTTTGAAGGGAAGACTGGCTCCAAACACACAGCTCTCTCTGCCCCTCTCTCTTTCTGTCTCTTCGGCTGCTCTGCGCTGCAGCTCCGCGGAGCCTCCGTCCCTCTGTCCGTGCGTAATGGTGCGGCGGAGGAACGCGCCATAGTTTGTGCTTATTTGGTGAAAAAGCATGTATTATTGTTGCTTAATATGTGGGTAAGGTTGTATAAAAATCACAAAATACGTGCTGTGTGTTTTATGAGTTGGAGATGATGCTTGGTCTGATTTAATGTTTCTTTTTATATTGTTTTGAACAGCAAACTTAAAGATTTTTGTCGATTAAATGTACTTTTCTCTTTTGAAATAAACTCTGCCATAAGTTGATAGTGAATTAGGTGTGTGTGTGTGTGTGTGTGTGTGTGTGTGTGTGTGTGTGTGTGTGTGTGTGTGTGTGTGTGTGTGTGTGTGTGTGTGTGCGTGTGTTTGTGCTTTGCATGTTTGCGAGTGAGTGTTTGTGAGAAGCTGAGGGATGTTTCGCTGGCTGTTGTTAGCTCCGGTGCCGTTAGGGGGCGACAGTGGCCCACCAGATCACTCCTCTCTCACACAGCAAAGTGAGTCCTGCACATTTTTTTATCTGAGGGCATAAAAATGTGAAGAAACCGACTCAGCTTTAATGATAATAGACACAGAGCCAGTGATGAAGAAAATGATCTACCCCTCTGTCCCTCTGCCTGCCTGTCTTCTCACTCTCTCTCATCCATCCTCACATCAGAGCTCTGAGTGTGCATTCGCCTTTTGAAGCAGCTCAGTTTACTGATCATGTTGCTTTCATCACTATCATCACTCACTTTGAGGGGGAAACTTTCAGCTGATAACCTCAAAGTCTGAAAAAAGGAAACTGGCACTCGCAGACTTAAAGCATCTGACCTTTACTCTTACTTGATTATCTTGTATCAGTGGACGTAAATAGTTTCTAAACCTTTACCCGGGGGTTTGAGTTCTATAAAGAGAAACTTTGTTGAAACACTGGCTTGAGGGATAAGAAATCTTCTGACAGTGTGCGCAGCAGGAAAGTCTGAGTGGAGTCTCTGACAGTTTGACTCCATTGAGACTCGTCATTTTAAGGAGGTAGTGATGCTGTGAGCTGTACAGGAACATCCCCCTGGTGGAGTTTCAGACACATGTTGTTTTGCTGAATAAAAATATGTTTCAGTTATGAGGTGGCTTCGTTCAAAAAATGATCAGATAAGCCAGAGTATACTCTTTAAAATGCGTTTGTTTATTTGTAATATCGTTCTGTCCAGTGAGTTCAGGTGCATGGGGTCGCTGATTATTGAACATCTCGAAGGATGTGTGTGGAGGTGAAAATGAAGGCGTTAAGGTGTGAGTGTTATTAGGGAAACCAATTTGCAATTTACGTTCCCCTTAATAAGATTTATTTGGCGGTTAAAGGACAGTGAGGGGAAGGGAAGGAAAGGAAGACAAGAAATGTGCTTCTCCTTGACTCGTTTGCCCGAGTGTCGACATGTTGGAGGGACCTGAAGAAGTCTTTGGCTTTGATCAAATCAACGGCTCTCAGGTCCCCCAATTATAGAGGCCTTTATGGGATTAGTGTAGAGAGAGAGAGAGAGAGAGAGAGAGAGAGAGGGTGTGTGGGTGTTACTTCATGTGACACAGGGAGACAAGGTGTCAGACAAACAGAGGAGAGGGGAAGAACAGGAAGGTAGAGGTGAAGAGAGCAAAGAGGGCTGTTTGAGTGGATAAAAAAGGAGCAAAGGAAACAATTAGGGATGGAGGAGAAGAGGTGAGGGAAAGGAATCAAAGACTTTAAGAGGAGGAGGTGGGGTAGAAAAGGGAGAGAAAGAGGGAATAGGTAGATGAACAGGACAAGGAGAGTATAAACGGAAGCATGAGTGAGAGAAAAAAGACGAGGAGAGAGCAGAATAAAAGCAAGGCATGAGAAGGGAGACGGAGAGGGAAAATGGTAGGAAAGGGAGTAAAGAAGAGGATGAACAAGAAGCTGATATAAGGGAGGAAATTAGAGATACATGGTGGAAGATTTAAGGGAAATAGAGGAGAAGAGAGGAGGGAGGCTTGTGCAGAGATAAGAGAGGATGATATTGGAGGTTGAAGAGAGGAAAATAATGGGAAAGTAAGATAAAAAGAATGCAGAGGAGAAGAGGATAAAAGGAAGACTAAAGCAGGAAAAAGGAGGAGAGGGGATGTGACAGACTGCAGTAAAATACAGAATCTGAGACACAGGAGGAGAGAGAAAGGAGGAGGATGTTAAGGAAGAAGCTAAAGAGAGAAAATAAAGGAGGCGAGAGAGGCAAAGAGGTGAAAAATGAAGAAGAGGAGGTGAGAGCAGGGAAAAAAGGAGAATGGAGGATTGGTGAGATTTGCAGAGATAAATGTGGAAATTATTTAAAAAAAAATTGGAGTAAGCACGATGAGAGAAGGGTGTAGGGGAGGAGAGGATATGATATGATAGGAAGGAAAGGAAGGAAACATTGAGAGATTTTTTAGCATGAAGAGAGGAAAGAGCGAAGACGGGAAAGGAAAAGAAAGCGAGGATGAAAGGTTGACTGAAAAGACAGAAAGTAGAAATGAGAAGAGGAAAAGATGAGACTAGTAAAACATCTCGACTGAATGAAAAATGAAAGGGACTTTTAGAGAGATGTAGGAGAGGAGCAAGGCCCGAGGTAGAAAGTAAAAGGAAGTTGAAGCAAGAGGATGAAAAATAACAAAAAGGAGGTGAGAGCAAAGAAAAATGAGGAGAACAAATGGTTTAAAGGAGGAAAAGTTGGAGGAAATAAGAAGAGAATTGAGAGAGAACAGATGTGAAGAGAGTGAAGGAGAAGAAATGAGGGGAGAGATGAGGATGTAGGGAAGGAAAGGTGTGTAGGGGAAAAAGGTGCAGCAACCAAGGAAAGACTGAAAAATAGGAAGGAGAAACAAGAAATTTGATCATGGTGATGGTTATCTGTACTGCGGCATCTTGTTTTTAGTACAAGAAGTGTACTGGTTTCTGTTTGTAGGACATTTGTTGTCCAAGTATTGAATAATAACGTATCAGCAGGCTTTGTGCAGGAAAAACAATCTGTATGGAGAGCAAAACAGGCAGAACACAATCCACAGTCAGCAGCAATCTGACGACGAATTGATGATCTCTATAAACAGATACCTGCATGTGAGAGCAGTTAACTATCTGTTCTAGATCAAACATTTACACTTGAATGATACATTTGCTTGACGCAGTGGCGTGAAAGACAATCTGAGTTTAGATTTCCTGATCGATCTGACCTCGGTTCAACAAACAAACATATTGAAAGTTGTTTTCTTCTTCTCTTGGCACTCGGCGCTCCTCAAGAGGAGAAGAAATTTCAGCATTTATTTAGCAGACATAACTTGGGGGACAAATTTTACTTCACTTTTAATCTGAACACAGAGTCATTTCTGAAGTTGGTAACTGGACCATAAACAATGCAACGCACATTAAAAGGAAGTCTTGTTTGGAAGTCGTTTATCACCAATCACTGGCTACACAGGGTTACCAAAAATGTGTCCATCTTTCCAAGAGGCTTTATTGTTTTCAGACAGTAGCTGATGGAGTCCAAGTTTGTTGAGACAGTAAAAAGAAGATAGGAAAGAGCACACAAGACCTTGATGGGGAAGAAATAGGAAGGATAAAGGATAGAGGAGAAGGCAGAGCTATTCTTATCATTTGTTGCCCTGTTTGTCACCATTTTCCAGACGAGATGAGGTCAAGGATGAGGAGGAAAAGGAGGAGGACATGGATGGTAAAATCCAGGGGAGGAGCAGAGGACAAGTGGTTGGAGGAAATGAAAAAGAGGGAGGATGACAGGAGGTCAAGAAAAGGAGAAAAAAAATGACACTAAGTTGATTATGTCTCCCTGTCATCGACTGTCTGAGTGCCTGTAATTGTTTCCTCTGCGTGTGTGTATCTGTGTGAGTGTGTGTGTGAGCTGTATGACAGGATGTCTGTCACCTCACACCCCGCTCTGTTTAGTATGCTGTCCATCCTCCCTGTGTGTGTGTGTGTGTCTGCTTAATCCACAGCACTTATTCTATTGGCCTGACTAACTGACAGTCTAATAGAGGGGCATGCTGAGTGCCGGGGCGTCGCATGTCTGTGCGTGTGTGTGAGAGAGGGGGGGGGGGGGGCTGTGAGTGAGTAGGACATTGAGTGAATGTAAAGAGGGTTCGCAGGGATGAAAGAGAGAGGACGGGGGGGGGGGGGGGGGGGGGGTATTGGGGGACGAAGTGAAAGTAGCCAGTAGCTATTGTAGATATATAGTAGATATTATAGTATTGAAGTGCGGTGTGCTATTAAGCCTCACACGGGGCACCACAACAGTCTTTTACCCAAAAGTTAGTTGTTTTGTAGCATTGTATGCGTTTAGCTTGCAGACATGGATGATTTTGTCCTACACCCACACCAAGTAGTTTTGGTTATCTACACACAACCAAACGAACTCACCAAAATTTGAAGAATAGTTTACAGATGTGGTGCCATCCTTTTTGTAGTAGGATGCAGCTCGAGATGTAGGCTTGAAGTTTAATAGTCACATTAAGGGACTAACTAAGAATATCAAAGTGTGCAGGTTAACATGCAGCTGGCATCCCCGGTTGGATAAATCTTAAATCCCTCTTGGGTCTCAAATGAAAAAATCAAACTTTGATTGAAATGAAAACATGATCGAGTTGATTAGGATGTCAGAGGTGTAAAACATACACAGAGCTGAGCATTAAAAACTTCCTATCCTCTAATGAAAATAACGCTGATTATTGCAAGAGGTCTTAACGAAGCCTTACAAGGTTTCAGAGTAATTAATCCATATTTAATAGAAGATGTTCAGGAAGAGAGAGCGAGAGGCTGCTCAGTCGGCTGAGTCAACAAGCAGAGGAGGAGATGGGGGGGGGGAGGAAATAGAGAGGGGAAGAGAGGATGGATGGCAAAAAATAAAGGAGGAAATGAGACAAATATGAGTGGGAAGATGGAAGAAGGTAAATAGAGTTATAGCTGGAAGAGAAGATATTAGATGATATGTGAGCATCACTCACTTTATTCTCGCGGTGGATAAATTTAATTTATGTCAGACTGTGTGGGAAGTCGAACCCACATGATGGATTCAGAGCCGCTAACAGAGCTGCTCAGCTGCTTTATGAAAAACATTTTCTATTCAAATCTAAATGTACAAATCAAACTCTACAGTCAGAGGATAAATGGAGCATTGTGAGAGATTTGTTTGGGTACAAATATTTATATTTCCCAAGTGATGAACCCCTGACTTTGTCTATATCTCCTCCTTACTGTTTGTGTTTTCATCTTTATCCCCATGACTTCAGAATTTAGCACATTACAATTCTGCAGTTTGAGTAACAGAGACCGGGGTATAAGATGAGATCAGCTGGGCTTCTCTCAGACAGGAATCTAAGTTGGATGGCAGCAAAGGAGAGCTTAAGGTCCGTGTGAGAACGTGTCTTCTTCCTTCGGCGATGCACAGGTGAAGGAGTCAAGCATCCTTTACTCGGATTGTGAAAGTTGAATGCATGGGCAGTGACATGATAAATCATGTCTCAGCATGACCCTCTAAAGTTCTTATGGTTATTATCAATAGCAGAAATATCAACAAAGACCATCTCCTCTCCAGGACAAGCAGACAGGGTGAGAGAAAAAAAGTAAAAACACTCAAAACATTTTTAGGGTAAATTCTAGTGTTTTCAGATGATTTTGTTTGTAGGTGTGGAACTTATTTTTTAGGTGAGAATTTCTTAAACTGTTGATCACAAGGTTACTAATGTAGGCTTAAATATTCCCACACATCTCCTGTTCTCTGGCTAACAGACCTGGTGATAAAAAATGGGTGAAAATGCTAAATGAAGCCGTTTGATGTTGAAATGTAATGTGCTGTGTGTTGATGCTCTTTGGTGTATACAAGATGTAAGAGGAGATCCTTAGCTGAGCTGCTGCCAGCTTTATCCTCAACAGCTTGTTTTTAACACGAGAATTCCTTCATTGTTTAGTGCTTACGGGATTTTTACCATGAGCTGTATTTTTTACCAGAGGTTTCCTCCGCTCCAAAACAAACAAACACAACAATTTAAACCAGTAGAAACACTAATGCAGTAGTTTCAGATTTAAAATAAGTGTTTCTTCAAGGGGGTTAGGCAAGGTTTGGGCTGTGAGCTAAGCTGTCCCAAAATTAGCTCAACTGCTGACTAAAATCCTTCATTCGGTTAAATCACAATTATAAAACAGAGGTGACATGACTTCAAACGATAAGAAAGAAGTAGAACAGAGCTACTTGTTAATAGAACTTATGAATGAAATGGATACATGTGCATATTTCAGGTAAAACATGACATATTAGGCTGAATTTGTCCACCAACATTTTATCCCATTATTTCATCAATCTTCCCTCCTTCTGTCAGTCAAACATCGCTATTGAGAAGTGTGTGTGTGTGTGTGTGTTTGTTTGTGTGTTCACATTGAATCCTGATTACCAGATAATTGCCTTGTCATATCCGGCTGCAGGAAACCCCTCCTGGTTAAATGATTCAGACAGACAGACAGACGTTAGACAGACAGGCGGACGACCAGACAGACAGAAAAACAATTTTCCTCGTCTGGGGAGCACGGCGGCATCTGCCTCCCCTGTCACTCACAGAGAAAGGAGGGAGAGAGAGACATAAATATGTGGGGGAGATCCAGAGGAGGGGGTGGAGGGAGAGGTGAAGCGATGACTAAGATTAGGAGGAGAGAAAAGAGGAGAGTGAGAGCGATCAGAGGATAAAGGGCAGATGTGACAAACGATGGGAGAAGGAGTGGGCGAAGGTGAGGAGGAGAAATAAAGATTGTTTGATTTTAGAGGAGGAGGTGCAGTCAGTTGAAGGCTTCTGTAAAATAACTTGTAGAACATTTTTAGGTGTCAAATTTGCAACAGAAAAAACTTTAAATGAAAGAAACCATGAAGGGAAAAAGTAGTAATACATTAAAATATGAGTATTGCAACAGTGTGGATGTAAAGCTTGCTGTTGTTTCTGTCTCTCCCTTTGTCGGTTCCTCTTCTCCACCTGCTGCTCAGCTTTCATCTAAAAATATGCACACAGCCTTTTGCTCTTTAACTCTCCATTAAGTCAAAGTTGATGTGAGCGTATTTATAGGATGTTTAGTAACAAACAGGCAGAGCTCTGTGGAGAACAAAGGACAGACACTCAGATTAAATATAGACCGCTCTGTCTGTACACACGTCTGCCTGTGTGTGTGTGTGTGTGTGTGTGTGTGTGTGTGTGTGTGTGTGTGTGGACTCTAATGCTTTTATTCAAACATGAATATGAATCAGTGCAGACTCTTTCAAAGCTGGATCTTTCTCACGCAGGTTTTCTTTTTAATGTTCTGTGATTACTTCGGTTTTGGAGAAGTATTTCTGCTGGATAACAAGAGGAAACGAAACCTTGTCGATTCGCTTTACGGCGTCATAAATAATGAGAGTTAAACGTACAATTCGCCCTCTGAAAATAAAGTTAATGGTTGTACTGACCATGAGGAACAGACAAATTCTTTTGAATGGATATGTTAAATTCTGCTGTAAAAACTGGATTTTTTGAATGGGTGTGTATGTGACTTCCGGTGCTTCTGCAGCCAGACTCTAGTGGACACTCGAGGAACTGCAGTTTATTGCACTTTCGTATTGGCTTCATTTTTTTAACACCGGAGGTTGCCGCTTGGTTTCAAAGGAATTCTTTCACTTTGAGTCAGGAAGTACAGAAACATTTCTTAACATACCTACTGAGAATGTCTTCTATTTTGAGACTTTTTTATTCTCTTCAAGATGATCACAAACTTAATGCTTTATATCCTTTGATCAAATGTATAAAAGTACTCACTGTGGAGTCTGATGAATTAGTGGTTTACAGATTTGAAATCCCTTTTTCAATCTGACTCTCAGACCTCAGAGAGCGAGCAGACTGTAGTGTCCATGATCAGCAGCAGCATATAATTGTGCAGCAGATGCTGGATGAGACTTTGTTGATGGCCACTGCTGTGTTATGAATCATGACTAATTATGAATATACTTTAAGTCCTCCACTGTTGTACGCGATGAGATAATGGTCCATTAAAACTCTCTCAACATGCACAGAGCTTAATGAAACAGGTGCACGACCCATTTCAGCTCCAGAAGTGGAGTTTAAAACAGTCTCCTGGTTTTAAGGACCCGGCTCCAGTCACGATTTACTGCAAAATACCGACAGCAGACTCGTGCTTCCAAATGTAGAGCTTGATTCTCAGCTCACATAATGTCCCACTCACTGTACGCACTGGTTTCTGAGTTTTTAAATCAGATCGTTAAACACTCTGCTGACAATAATTAGGCGATTAGTTTTCATGATACAGCTGTGAGGTGATGTGTTGCATTGTTTTGAATCTATTTTAAGTAAGGCTTTCAGCTTATAAAGGAAACACCACCATAAACATGATATCTGGAGTTAACAGTTTGATCTTTTTTGCAATCAGAACAGTTGAATATGTACTTAGTATTGGAGCAGTCACTGCAACATCAAACATCATGGCTCTACTATCTAAATGGTAAATGGACTTGAGCCTGTATACGTTTTCTATAGTCTTCTGACTAAAAATGTTATCACGATAAAACATTTCATATCATTACGCATTCGGGGCATTCAGATTGAAGTCAAAACATCCCAGGGGCGTAAATATCGCGGCTTGAAACAGCAGTCTGATCAGGGATGAGTTTCGGGAGCATGAAAGGCCTCTTTGGATGGTGATTGGTGGAGATGGATGGATCAAACCAAAATATAGCTTCAGTCCAGGAGATCGGAGTTCAATTCTCGAGTGAAACCAAAGTTATTGTTGAAGATTTTAAGAAGCAGATTTCTTTGGAGGTCACATTATGGATGTCAGCTTTGTTAAATATGATGTGTTCGTTACGTAACGATGCATGCTCTTAATAAACCTGATACCATGACATTGTTCTGAAACCTAATCTACTATAGTGTCAGTGCATAAACAACAAAACGTTTAGTTCTTGTAAATTTAGGTTTCATGTCTATAAGTCGTAAATGTAAAATGCAAGTCAGAAAGCTTTATTTTGAAAGTCCAACCACACTTTGCATATTTCATATTGCTACCATCTACACAGAGCCCTGCATGTGCAGAGCTGATGCTAGATATGAACCCTCATGGTCAAATTTTAAAAAGTCGGACCACTGATCAAGCTGTAGTATTTGATCACTGGAAGTAACATATGTTGGTTTTTGTGCAAAATTTCAGCTGCAACTTGAATACCACAAAGCCAATCAATATATAAAAGTTTCTTCCATAACTTTTATTTCAGTGCTGAAACTGAGAAGAGTCTGCAGCTGTCTCCGAGCTGCAGCCTTTTCTATTAGCCTGTCAGTCTGCAGCCCAGAATAGCATGACTGACAAAGAGCACAAGAACCCCGAGAAACACAACGGCAGCAGCAGCCAGCTGACTGTGACGACCCCGTCTGTGTTTCTCCCTGCAGATATGAACTTTACCATGAGAGCAGACCCTTTCTCTTCCTAAAGATTAAAGAGGGGAGAGATAACAGGTCGAGATGCGATTACAAAGAGGGAGTGATGGATAGACGGAGAAGAGGAGAGAGAGAGAGAGAGAGAGAGAGATGAGACGAAAGAGAGGGAGTGACAGCTGAAGATGTAAAATAAAGGAGATAAAGGGAGAGGAAGAGAGAAGGTGACAGCAATGAGGGACAGACAGAACGGCACAGAGACAAAGAGCGAGAGGAGGAGACGGTGTAAACAGAGAGAGACAAAGAACGATGTTCTCCGGTAAATAGAGGAAGAAGTCTTCAAAAAAAGGATGGAAAGATCATAGGAGTCGTGGATATTAAGAAAAAACAAACAAGAAAAGGTCAGAAATAGAAAAGAAAAACTGTATTTAGGGGTAACTGAATAGTTGCTCTCCACGCGAGAGATGAAGATGAGCTAGCGTTGTCAACATTAAGAGGATCACTATGACTGGTCTTTTTCCAAAAATTTCTAATTGTCTGTCCGCCGTTTGCTGCCACTCTAGTCATTGTGCTTGTTTTCGCTGCATGCGCCGCGGTCCGTCTTCAGAGCGTGCCAGCAGCGCCACTACGCTCTGCTATGTTTCAAAAACACTGGTAGTATATTTTCGATGTAGCTCGCTGCAAGCACGCGTCAAGCTGGACAGAAAAGAACAAGCTGGACAGGAAGTCAGACAAGTAAACGCACAGATAGTCAAGGCAATTTTAAAATAAAACACATACGGACTCACGATCATTACGTCAAAACAGGCACAGAATGAACAAGAAATCAACCTCAGAAAGACAAAGCGACATGCTGTTTGTACATGTTTCTATTTATTCTTTTATAATTGAATATGATTCGTATATTACAAATGATAAGGAATGAAACTGGAATTGGATTGTAGATGAAGATTGACAGCCTCAGTAGCTCGTGTGTGCTGCAGCGTAGAGTCATTAAAAATGTTGTTTGAGTCCTGAGCTTCCTCTTTGACAGGAACAACATTGAGAGATGTATCTGTTCAATCACGTACAAAGAGGCTTGTACATCCCACATTGTCAGTCATCTGAAATGTTTTCTCAATACCACTGTGTTTGTGTCTTTATTGTTTAACTGCAGGGCCAATAAAGCCACCTGTTGTTCCATGCATACATCATAATCCCTCTGTCGGATGTCCGCTCATGTCTTGTCTAAGAAGGAGAAACCACAGAAGATGATAAAAGAGAAAAGAGGTTGTTTAAAAAGGCTCGTAGAGAAAAGACTGTCACAGAGAGGGAGTGTAATAAGGCAGCAGTGTCGGGTATTAAGGAGTATTAGTCCACATGTAAAACAGAGACAGTAATGAACTCTCCTACTGCTCAATAAACCACCAGCTCTGTCACTGAGTCCCTGTGTGTGTGTAGGCGTGTGTGTGAGGGTGAGTGTGTGTGTGCTTGTGTGTCTGAGGGTGTGTGTGTCAGGAGGGTACGACAGCTCGGGGAAGGTAACGAGGCTCTTGTCTTATCCCTCTTGAGGTCCTATTAACCTTTGCTCAACATTCACACACACACACACACACGCACACACAAACACACACACTTTTTTGACTGTCCCGCTCAGCGAACACACACTCTATTTAGTTTCTTCCCTCTTGACACACACACATTGTGTCTTCCTCAGCGAGCAGATTTAAGAGCTGGTTAATTGGTTGGCTGAGGCTAATTTTCTGCTGAAAGTTAATGCCACCGTCACACTCTGCTCCCAGCGGAGAGGGTCAGAGTTAGGCTGTGCGTGTATGTGTGTGCGTGTGCGTTTGCAATATATAGATACAGTATTTTTCAAAGCTCCATCCCCTATAAGTCTGGCTACACACTTTCAAATCTTAACCGATTTGGGAGACCACAGACATGCAACAGTTTTAAACGTTTTTTAACAATATAATCCTCTGAACACACACTAGACTTTTCGGCTGCAGACCGCAAGACCACACACCTGCCATTTGTAGTAAAGATCTTGCAGTGGCGATTCTACAGACACGAGATCTCACAGAAACTCACGTGATCAAACGTGACTTCAGAAGAAAAACATGGTGGATGATCAGCATTGTCAGCTGGCTGTCCTGTTGTGTGTTCTGTTGTGCGGCTTCTTTTTTAGTATTCCACATGGCTCGGGGCACAGTTGTGTTTATTTTGCTGCTTATGTATGAGCTAAAAGTACGCAACATCCAGTTGGTGACTGATCTGTAAGTTTCTAGTTAGCTGTGCGTTCGTAGAAGATCTGTGTACAGACTGCAGGGCTTAAGGTCAGCTGATAAGAAAGCGGTATGTATATGTGCTTATACTCAGGCAGCAGAGGGTCAGTATAAGAGAAGAGACGGAGGAAAGCAGTGAAACCTCTCTCCGTGGCCTCGTTCTTAGTGACTATCTTTAGAAAAATCTCAGGACTTCCACTCTGCTCCCAGTGTTTCAGTCGAGCTGCTTTGATGTGGCTCCTGCAACTTTCCCTCCTCGTCTCTTCAGACGCTCCCTACAGAGCTCTCTTCTGTTTCAAACACAGCTTCCACTTTCTCTTAGATACTCCTGCACAGACGAGAAGAAAACTCTTTTAACAGTCATGAACAGGAGGCAGGGAATTCAGCTGTTATCTTTGCAGGAACCTTTGAGGATGTTGAGGACTTTGTGTCAGACGATGAGAGATGTCATGATAATCTGGTGTTCCGTGGTGTTGTTAAGATTCAACAGCCATTGTCTATACTTCGAAACCTGTTTGAAATCTCTATTATTGTTGTTTTTCCTTTGTTCATTGAAAAAAGCACCTAGGGTTGAAATTGAAGCCGTTACTAAGGAGCAAAGACAAAAACTGTAGTTCCTGGAGTGTCCACTTGAGGCTAACTTCTAAAGGTTGTGTCTAACAAAACATAGTGGGATGTAATATCTCTCAGGCGAAAAACGGCGAAGAGCAAAGGTAGTGAACAATGACTCCTTTTATTCAGTGGCAGGATACGACACGTTTCTGCTCCAGGAGAAACTATACAACCGCATAAAGCACCATACAGGACTTTATCGCCACCTACAGGCGGAACAGATAACACAGCACCCGACAACAGCACTGGCATTTGACCATACATTCTTATGCTTGTTTTAAGGTTAATGCACCTTTCTTGTTGAAACACCACAGCAAGGAATCCCAATTAGGTCACATGTGACAACTTAGTAAGGCAAACCCCTTAAGAGTCAATGTTCAGACTCTTAGGTTTAGAGGACTTTCATTTTGTCTGGGGTACTTAAAGAATTACATCATTAATGTACTGTAGGAGGTAACAGCTCGGAGAAAACTCAAAAAACCTGACTCATGGACAGCCCTGCATGTAAAGCCAGTAATGAGTTAAATTGTGCTCTCTAGAAATGCTAGCAAATTCACTTTTTGGGAAAATGTGTTAACTAAAACCAGGTTTTTTTCTCCCTCTTGTGTCCAGTTCAGTTTGTATACTGATCTTAGCCAAACCACTTCTCGCTGTAGCTTATTATCAGTCTGGTTAAAAAAACATGCTCGGTCTGGACAGCTTGTTTTTTTTCAGCAAAAAGTGTTCAGGGATGATGTATTTACATAATTTGGGGCGTGGCTGAGATGACTGACAGGTGGGCATGTTGTTCCTGTTTGTCAGGAGGCTCCACCTCTTTGTGTGTTCCTAGATTGATCCAAAGACAGTTTGAGACAGCACTTCCAATATGGCAAATGTCATCGTCAGTCTTCATCACGCCTTCTTCAGAAACCGATGGGTGACATCACTGAGACTACGTCCATGTTTTATACAGTCTATGCGAGAAAGAAGCAAAGTGAGCATTAGCAGCCCGTTTTGCAGCCTCTCCTGACGGCCTGTGTCTGCTTTCTTTTTTATGAAATGGATTTATGCACAGTAGAGAGAAATGTTCTCATGCCTCAAACAACTACTGCTCTTCATGAATGATATGAACATTGACTAAAGGAAGAGGCAGATTTGCACCCAAAGTTGTCAACAGACTTTCTCAATTCTGTTCCTTTGCACAAGTTGATTTAACAACCTGTACTGCTTCTTCTTCTGCAGTTTGTTGATGTTTTCTTGATTGGTAGATTTCCACGTTTTTATAAAAGTAATAACATAACTATCATAAACATTCAGCACTTCTGATCTGCCAGTGTTGATTTTCTTTAGTCCAGGACTGCTTGTATGTGCAAAACAAGAAAATCACACATAAGTTAAAATGTGGTTACAGACATCTGGAGCTCTGAGCAAGAGTGGAAAAATTAAGGCACACACACAAAGACACACAGGTGAGCGACGTTCCACAGCCGGTAAACAAATTACAGACAGTTATGTGTGAAAATTCATTACCACATGTATACACACACACACACACACACGGGCACCACAGAGCGAGTTATAATTACGCTCTCTCTCCCCTCCCTCCCTCCCTCTCTCTCTGAGTCTCTCACTCATCTAAATGCTAATGCAGTATCTAACCTTTATGCAGCGGAGCTAAGCTAACAATTGGCTTTGACTGCTGGGTCCTCTTTAGCGCCGAACTATACGGCAATTAACAGACAGACAAGACAGAGAGCGAGCGAGATGGAGGATCATGACTTTTCATTGTAAGACTGATGACAACGTCTTTGGAAAATATCATCTTCAACAAAGATGGAGAAAGTTCAGTCTGTGAATGTTCAATTGAAGTTCAGACAATCATAATGACGTTTAGAGGGGCGCCGCATTTACGTCATCCAACTTAGTGTTAAAACAAACCTGATAATTGCAATCAGTCAACTCTGTGAAGACGATCAAACTGACTCTGTGCACCAGCCGCCGCAAAAAAAAGAATCAACACACGACATTGAACCAGCTAACGAGCTAACAGTCCAGGTGTGGTTCTCACTAGAGGTTAGATTCTCTGCCTGAGCTTGGCCCATGGCCCGTGGGCGAGTTGGACCAGGATCCCAGACAGCTAGCAGCTCCCACCTGTCACTCAAAGAAGCCACGGCCCTAATTCTACATCACTTTAAGCCTTTATATACTGTAAGGTGAGTTGTATAATACAACAGCCCGTACAGTGGTCATGAAGAGAGAAATAAGTTATAAAACCAAAACGTTTGGCTAAACTTGGACATGTTAACATGAGGACTGACTCACTTTTGTAGCCAGCCTCAAGTGGACACTCAAGGAACTGCAGTTTTTGGCACCCGTGCATTGCTTTATTCAGTTTTCTCCGGATAAACTCAGAGTGCAGAATAGAAATGGTCCAAACTTACAAGTGTCACTACACAACACCAGGTACATACAGAAAAAGTTCCCTGAGTTTGGTTCAGGAGACCTTTAGACCTGACCTCCACCCCATCATGCACCTCTGGGAGCAGGGATTTCAAATATTCTTAATTAGAGTGTGTTTTATGGGTCAGTGTGTGTGTGTGTGTAGTTGTGGTGTGTGTGTTTTGGTATTCAAGGTCCGACCAGCGAGTATCAGTATTCTATAACTGTATTCATTCACTGTTTTTCCTCGACCAACCAGACCCCAATTACTGCTGCCAATCACACACTCTGTCGCTCTCTCACACACACACATATGGACACACACACACAGACACACATGGACAAACACACACACACACACACACACACACACACACACACACACGGGCAGTCCCAGTGTGTGAAACTCTGGATAAAAGTCACACAGACAAACACTCTTTCTTTCTCTTAGTTTCAAGATCATTAAAACTACCTTATTAATTTAATAATAATAATTAAGAGCATCATCTGCATGACCTGTGTGTGCATAAATGTGTGTGTAAGTGGATTAATCAACATCAAGGATGATTCTTAAGTCTTTAATGAAAACTATCAATGCAAATCGTCACACCTCATTAGGCACACACACACACACACACACACACACACACAAATTATTCAAGCTTTACGTCAGAATAAAAGTGGAGAACATTGTTAGTGACCTTGCAGACCTTCACACTGCCTGGAGGCCCTGAAACTCACACACACACATGCACACACACACATGCACACACACACACATGCACACACACACACACACACACACACACACACACACACACACACACACACACACACACACACACACACACACACACACACACACACACATGCACACACACACTCCCACTTCCACGCACACACGTCTGTAGGCTTGTGTCAGCTGTATTCATCAGCACTCACAGTGATGTTGTTTACATTTTCTAACAAGGCAAAACTCAGAAACACACACACACACACACACACAGACACACACACACACACACACACACAAAGACACACACTGCACAAAACCCTGGCATGCCTACAAAGATTGTCCATCCAGTTTCGCCCAGTTTGTAAAGTAGTCATGAAACCATTTTGACATATTTTTGTTCACAAGAACATTTGAACAGTTAAAATGTTTTAGTATTTGCTTTCATTTCCCTTTTTAATGAATTTACTTGTGAAGTATATTTTTGTATTTCAAAGGCCTTAGAGTGACCGTGCATGAAGAGCCACGAGAAGACCACTTCTTGAAGGTATCGCCTCGTAATCTAAAGCATTTTTACTCGGTCTTGTCTCGGTCTCAGACTGGGCAGACTCCTGATTTTAAATCAAGACTGTTTAAGACCACCACTGATCGGCTATTTTTCCACATCATTACTGTGATTAGAAGGAATACGCTTCTTTCTAAAAGAACAGATAACTTTAATTCATTCAAAATTATTTCATCTCCCCTGTTACGGCGCAACCTCTCCGGTGTTACGGTCGAAGTGAGTGACACGCTCCCTAAACACAAGATGATGTTTTGTTTCAGTGATATTTATGGTCTTGGTCTTAAATCGGTCCCATTCCCTAAATGTCTGAGTCTTGTCTCGGAGCACTCTGGTCTCCGGTATGTCTTGGTCTCGGTTTGTGTGGTCTTGACTACAACACTGGTCTTAGAGGTACAGGGTCAAGTGGATGTTGTCTTGTGGGAATGGAGGGCTGTAAAGAAACCTGGACTCTAACCCAGGAAACCAGAGCTCACGTCCCTCATTAGACCTAAAGACTCGTGTTGCATGAACAAATATCCTTCCTTTTAGTGTACAACATTTGTGAATGAGAGGCAATTCATGTCGATTCTAAACATTATCTGTTGAAGATTTTCAGGAATTTCAGGGGAGCTTGATTAATTGAAGTACGAACTAACCGAGAACAATTAAATGTAAAAAAATTGCCAATTTGTATTTTCTAGTCTCCAGACTTCAAATCTTAATCACAAGAAAATAAAAAGGAAAGAGAGGAAGAGATGAAAACTTGTAATGAGAAGAAATGGAACATTTCTGCACAATCCCTTCAAGTTGTTTCTAATATTGATGGAACAATTTGTCACTTCCCTGCCGCTCTCTTTCTCTCTCTCTCTCTCTCTCTCTCTCTCTCTCCCTCTCTCTCTCTCTCTCTCCCTCCGTCGTTCTTCACCTGATAACAATCTCAATTCAAAATTCTATTAACTCTTTTCACCTCCTTGGCTCGTTAGTCGGCGCGCCTCGCCAGTGGAACAATGGTGGAAACACAACACTCAGATTGGTCTTGCAGTAATTGTAGGTCTCATTTGCATGTTATTAACATGCTGTGTACACATTTGACCCCCTGCTTTCTGATTGCATTAAGGCTTAACTGTGTTTAAGAGAGGTTGTTTTTGTGTAATTATTTCCGCACTAAGAGAGGTGAGCAGGTCGAAGGACTGAAGCAGGTATAATAATGACACATGGATGGAAAAGGTTATTTTCATGGAACACAGCGGGTGACAGAAAAGCAACAAAGATAAATAATAAGTTACATCTGTGTTCATTGATGTATTAAAAAGGGAAGTTGAGCTGGGTGTAGCAACCAAGCAGCAACTTTGGTGTCGAAAAATGAAGCCGATGCGGAAGTGCAAAATCCTGCAGATCCTCGAGTGTCCACTAGAGGCTGGCTGCAGAAGCACAGGAATTCACATACACACCCATTCTAAAAAGCCTGTTTTTACAGCAGACATTAACATGTTTACAGCCTGGTTCAAAAAACCAAATAGGTCTGATTAGCTCATGTCTCGATCGACACACACTGTACGGGGGGGTGAATTTTATGATGACTCATCCGTTTTGATTTATGAAAGATAGAAGTTATTCACAATAAGGCGTGTAGCTGACCTGAGTGAAAGGCGAGCGTGGTGTAACGGTTTGTCAGGAGGCTTAAAAACCTGCTATGGGTGGTGACAGCAAGACTGATATCGGCAATACAAGCAGCAAAAATGAGTTTCCTCTGAAGGGTGTCTGGGCTCAGGCTTAGAGTTAGGGTGAAGAGCTCAGACATCCAGAGGGAGTTTGAATTAGATCCGCTACTCCTTCGCAAAGGAGCCAGTTAAGGTTTTGGCATGCCTCCTGGACGCATCGCTTTGGAGGTTTACCCGGGCACAACGGAGGATAACCAGAGCCCGCTTGATAATTAATCCCAATCCATCTAAACCCACAAGTTCTGCGAAAAGAAGGGTCCCTTAAACTCCTTCTGGCCCTCAGAGTAACAGCACTACTAATAGGGACTGTAGGGGGACAGACAGACAGACACACACACACACACACACACACACACACACACACACACACACACACACGCACACATGCACACAGATCCTCAAACAGTCGGTAATAAGCTGTTGTCGATAGCACCTTGCAGCTACAAACATTTACAATTAGAGCGCTCGTTCTGCGTTGTGTTTGAGAGAGCGCTGGTTAAAGGTTAATTCCCGTTAATACTGACTGATAAACCAGAGCTGACTTATCGATCGCCCCTCTCTCTCTGCCTCTAACTCCCAACCTTCTTTTTCCATTTCTGTTTAGTCCTTCTCTCCTCCACCTGTCTACAGACTCCCAGTACTCCCCCCATCAGCCGCTCGCTCTCTCCCACAGGACTACTCCCTCTCTCACTCTGTTTCCATCAGATCTTCTCCAAGCAGAGAGAACTGGAGAAGGGAGGTTGATAAAAATGAGAGCACAGAAGATTAAAAAAAGGCGAACACAACGATGACACCTTCAAGAGAAATATTAACTTGATTTGGAGATTGAGAAGAGCTCGTTACAGTGACATGAAAGTCTACATTCTGATATTGATAAGAGAAGAAATAGAGAAATAAAACTTCCAAATGTTAAAAAGCCCCTGCAAACCAACACACACACGTAAACACACACATGGTCGGAATCAGTGTAACTTGGTAACACCCATCAGTGCTCTGACATGATTATAGGTGGTAAAAAAAAACCCTAGCTGATTGCACAGTGTTGTGTGTGTGTGTCTGTGTGTGTACAGACTGCCTTTATATTCTGCATGAATATAAAGGCAGCTATGGGGAACCTGCCAGCTACGGGCTCCAGCGAACTGTGTGCATGTACATGTTGGAGGGGGGCTACCAGGCCACTAGGGGAGGAAGCCCCTCTCCTGCAAGGCACACCGATTAGTTTAGTATTTCAAAGTGGGCCGTGTCACTCCTGAGATAATGCAAATTCAAATAAAAAGCCCTTTTGCAGAAATCAAGTTTAAGACTTGTACCTCGGAAGACTCAAAAGAGGCACGACAACGTGCTGTCATCACCATGCTGTTATCATGTTAGCATGGCTGGATGCTAAGCAGCTAATGAGTGTGAAACAGCTGCTCGAGGAGAGCCGTGTTAGTCTGGAGCTTTGGGTGGGATGTAATAGTTTAATGAGGCTAAAAGCCGTCCGCCCACACACAGATGTAAGAACAAAATCACATCCTCATGCTTATTCCATGCCAGTGACCTCCACATCTAAATTTAGAAGTGGAGATTTTCATGTTTGAGCTCGTTTGTGTGCGAGAAATAGAGGATGGGACTTTTTTCATCTTTGTTACAACTTAATTTCAGAGAATAGGACGCATGCAATCATCTCGATTTGTTTACATAATTACATTTTCAGATCTTAAGGCCACTTCAAGCCCGTCCAAACCTCCATGAAGCCCTCTGATAAAAGTTGTGTGTGTGTTGTGTTTCTGAGGCACTTCTTTGTCGTCCTCCAAACCAGCTTCAGACTCAAAGCGAGGGCAACTTTCCAAAAAGCTTCTCAAGGCTTTTGATGGCTTTTTGTGAAGATTGTTACCTTTGAATAGCAGTCCAATCAAATATACACCTGCTGCCCATCTCTGCCTTTTATGAAATCCCCTTTATAGTTGTACGCAGTCCAAATATCTAACTTTGCTACCAATTTTCAGAGGAACAGAAGTTGGAGCCTTAAAATGTGAAACAAGGTCATTGTTTTCTTCGAGTTTTTAAAGGTCCTTGTTTCCATCGGTGTTTCTCCTTTGGATCGAAAAGTGTGTCCTTGTTTTTCTTCAGCCTTCATCCACAAAGAGCAAAATCCAATCCCAACCTGTGTAGAATATTCAAATAAGTGTTTGTTTGGCTCTGGAAAATTGATCTGAAAGTTTGGCTAGCTCATGTTTGGTGTTTGTGATCCAAATCCTGCAGGATCTAACCCAGCGATCAGTTTTCCCTTTATTATCGTACATTAGATATCATGGCATGTTAACCGATGGGTAGGTGAAAATCACGGCCTTGTCTGGTTAAAGGGTTAAAAAAAGTTGCAGAGAGGTTTTGGAAATACGAGAGTTTGAGGAGAGAGTGAAAATCTCCTGCTGCTTTTACAACTTCACACATTCTGCAGCACGAACCCTCGACCTGACCGAGAGCAGAGCTGTCCTTCACTGTGTGTGTGTGTGTGTGTGTGTGTGTGTGTGTGTGTGTGTGTGTGTGTGTGTGTGTGTGTGTGTGTGTGTGTGTGTGTGTGTGTGTGTGTGTGTGTGTGTGTGTGTGTGTGTGTGTGTGTGTGTGTGTGTGTGTGTGTGTGTGTGTGTGTGTGTGTGTGTGTGTGTGTGTGTGTGTGTGTGTGTGTGTGTGTGTGTGTTCGGTGCGTGTGTCCATGCATTGGTTGTGAGGCAGCCAGCACTGTGACAAGGAGGAGAGTAGGAGGATGTTTCTGTCAAAAGTTCACCGCACTTTGTGTGTTTGTGTATGTGAGACTGTGACCGTGTGTGTATGTGTGTGTGTGTGTGTGTGTTAATGTGTGTTGACCACTGTTGAGAGCTGTCAGAGGGCGACAAGTTGAGGTGAGGAGAGGTCCCCACGGTGTGTGTGTGTGTGTGTGTGCATTTGTGTGAGAAAGTGAGTCAATGCTCTTATGTTGTGGCCTGAGTATTTCTATGTGTGCGCGTGTGTGAGAAAGAAGCCGTGGTTACTGGGCTGTGTTGAAGATTGTTCCAGCCGACCACCTCGGTCCAGACCAGCTGTCAATCATTTTGGTTCCTCCCCCTGCTGACACACACGAACAGAAACTGAACCCTGAAAACTCAGTTTTATATTGTTGTAGCAATAAGCAGAGGTGGGCACTGTTAATAAAACAAAAGTCACCATTCATCCATTAACAAAGATGTTCACTTTAATATCTGCTGATTAGTTCATTCCCTTTATCTTTTTTTTAAAGGTTTATTTTTGGGCTTTTTGTGCCTTTATTTTGAGACTGGACGGAGGACGGAGGACGGTGATAGAAAATCAGGGAGAGAGAGAGAGAGAGAGAGAGAGAGAGAGAGAGAGTGGGGTATGACATGCAGGAAAAGGGGCCACAAGTCGGATTCAAACTCGGGCCTCCTGCTTAGAGGACTAGCCTCTGTACATGGGGCGCACGCACTAACCACTAGGCTACCGCTGAGGTTAAATTTAACGTTTACCGGTATTGTTAAAAAACAGCACGTCAATAGACTGGGGAGTAAGAGGCCATGATGCCTCCTCTGTTTAAACAACTGCTGTTCTGTGTACATCACTCATGCTATACATAATTAGAAAGCTTCGATTCCTGTGATTCTGACCATGTTAACCATTTCAAGATCGAACCAACCCAGCAGCCACAATCCAAGCCTCTGGCAGACCACCGACAAACCAACGACCCCAAGACTCTGCACAGGGATTTTTAGGCAGTACATTTATTTTCCACCATGACGATTACGTTTTCATCCGTCCACAGATCAACGTTCATCTCTTGCACCAGGACCTTGCACTGCAGATTGTTGAAGCCCTTTGTCTGCCTGCCAGTCTGTAAAGATATCGATAAATAATGTTCTGAAAAAAAGAAAATCAGAGTGCCTTTACTAAAATGCCAAGTTGCACACAGGGGTCTTGTTTGAGATGAGTGTGGCTGCAGGTGATTAGCATCTCTGACTTGGAGACTCATTAATCACAGTCTTCACTCTGGCCACATGCCTGCATTATAAATGAACACACACACACACACACACACACACACACACACACACAAAGGCCTGTCAATATTACGGCCCCGTCTTGTCTCGTATTTCTCCGGGCTGACTGCAGATCTATAGACCTCCTCCCGGAGATGGACAGGACGTAGAGAAAAAAAAGAGACCCGACTGAAAGTTATCTTCAGCCAAATTTCAACAACATAACTTTCAGGATGATTACACGATCCGCTCGTTGAACGTCTCCTCAGATCACAGTCTACTAACAAGAGACTTTCATTCAGCTTCTTATGAACCCACACAGTGGATAGAAGTAATGAGATATGTCTGGTTGAACGTGTGATGTTGTTAAGGAGCGGTGACAACAGAGCTTGTTAGCGAGTTTTGGGGGAACTGAAACTCACAGAGCAAAGACGCCAACATTTAACAGATGCAGTGTGTGCAGCGAGAGTTCGATTTTGCACGATGCGACTCGATATCCGACGCTCATGTGCTGTTAGGACACGGTGTTAGTTGTACAGATTCCAGAGATATGAAGTGCTTGAAAGAAGTCCAAGAAATAACATCACAAAATGCAAAAGCACCAACATGTGCTCAGTTTCACCACAACAATTGTATACATCGATCTGTGTTCCAACCCTCACCTGATGTCATGAGCTTTATATATATATGATATGATCTGTAACACTCAAATAAATACTGTTGTTTTAGTTCGAAAGATCATTTCTTTGCAAGCAGAAACACTTTATGATCCTCCCTGTCTGTTCAGATATTCTGTTTTTCAGTGATTTCCCCTGCAGACATTTAAATTTAAATATTCTATAAATTCTGACTTTGAGCTGAAGGTGCCTTTAGGTGCTGTTTGTTTGTTTGTTGGACCAAGGTCACTGACAGGTGAGGGAGAGAGAGAGAGGAGGTAAAAATACATCACAGTTTAACATTACAGTCGGAAATAGGCCAATGACAGGCTCAGGGGAGAACACACACACACACACACACACACACACACACACACACACACACACACACACACACACACTCACACTCACACTCACACACACACAAAACCAGGACAATGATGTTAGGTAGAGGGGTAAATGTGTGTCAGAGGGTGATGCACCTGTCTAAAGCTATAAAAAAAAACACATGCACACAGACACACTGGAGCCCTTGGGTGTGTGTGTCCTTGCTCTCCGGTTGGGGCGGAGGCTGACCTGGTTTCAACAATATGACCTCAGGTGGTACAAACTCACACACACACACACAAACACAAACACACACACAAAAACACAAATAACTGCACAGGTCATTTACTCCTACAAACGTGTTTTTCCACAGGAGAAAAAGTAGGGCTTTGTTAATGTTTGTTGATTGTCTGATTTGTCGATATTTCTGCCCTGGTATTAGGGTCTATCTGTTACACACAAACGCACACGCACGCGCACACACACACACACACACACACACACACACACACACACACACACACACACACACACACACACACACACACGGATGCTTCCTCATCTCGTAAATTTTCTGACATTAAAAACAACGTGAAGTCCGAGCTGGACCTTAGCTGCAGGAGTAGATACTTGAAGCTCTGTTTTTGAATCATGTTATGGGCGTTTTTTACAGCTAACAGCTGGTTAGTTTCACATTCTGCTGCCTGCTCTGTTTGTGGATCATCTCTTTGAGCTGTGATGGCAGCTTTCTAAAATAACTAGAAGGGGGGGGATCTTAATTCTTATTCCCCCAGGAAACTCTTCCTTATAAAACAGGTTCAGTGACTGACAGTTTTTAAGGTGGACAAATGGACATCATCACAAAGTTCATGAGATTTGTGCACGCCCTCGTACCGGACATCTCTGATTATCATAAAGTCGACTTGACCCTTTATGCAAATAAGGAGAGGCCAGTGTGTAGCCAGAATGCTTTTTATGAAGACATGCACTTATTATGAAAAAAAAAAGAAGGCAGCAGTCGATTTCACCCCGGTTAAATCTGATCTAAATATTCCATCAGTGGATGAGATAAGAGGAGAATCAGAGAATGAGTCCTCGCTGAGCCAGAGAGCCCCCACAGTGAATAACCTCCGTCTGCCGATACGTCACTTACTTTTAAAATCTGAAGTACGGGCCAAATGTTCAGGCATTTCCACGACCTGAAGCGCAGCTAAGAGGAGCTTTTAGCGTCGGAGCTAATTTGAATCAAGTATTAACCCAGTGAGAGGTGCCGAGTGAAGGAGCACTTGAACCTTCACAACGCTGTGATGAATATTTACAGACTAAACCGACTGCTGCTGCTGGAGGGGAGTGACGGAGAGAGACTGTGTGTTAGTGTGTGTGCACGGAGAGTTACTGTAAGAATATGTAACTATTGATTATGAGGTAGCAAAGTTTCATCTTTTGTGCGTGTGAGTCATTTTGATATCAGGCCAGCTGCTTTAGCGAGGCCTCTAATAGCTCCTGACAGGGATTAGTCAAAGTTGGCATCATCTCTCATCTTTAATTAAAAGCAGAAATGGAAGCTAACGATCTGTCTGTCATTGTAGTTCATCTTTGAACGGATTATGAATTTGATATTTAATAATCATTTTTAAAACAGTGAGTGAGTAACTCTCAAGGGATTTATGTTTTGGAAAGTTTTCTGCATGTCTGACACGATCCACCTGCACGCCAACTGTGCTTTAGGTCGTTGAAGACGCACCCTTAGTAAAACTCCCTCCAGGGTGAAGATGTTCAGAAACTCTGTTTAAGGTGTTTCTGTGGAGACGTGGAAAACAGAGTGTTGTTCTTGTAACGTCACGCTGTGCGCCGGTTTCTCCTCCGTGTGACGTCATCGTGCGACGCTGTAACTTTTGTTTACATGAGATTAGTGCGATGGCAGACGTAACCAAACTAGCGCTGGTGCTAACGTTGCCAACTGGACTTTTTACATGCTCACACATACATACACAGTTACTCTCCCACTATGTTGACGAACAGAGACGCCTGAATGGACGACGGAGGTCACTGCTGCAACACTCCGACAACACAAGCCCGCCGCCAATGTCCGTAGTTTTGGACGAGACCCGGTTTGACTTTGGATGGTGGGACAACTTTGTAAATGAAATGATCTTTGCAGAGGAATCACTGCCTGTTGACTTGACATGCTCATGACAGCCGTAAAAGTGCGGACGGAGGAGGAAAACCTCGCCTACATGTGGACTAGGCCTTAGTGCTTACTGTTGATGATTCATTGAGTTTCTGGAGTGTTTGACCTGCAGTCTCTGACAGATGTTCATTTAGTGACTCTAATAGACAAACACTTGATGGTATCAAAGGAGCAAACACACAGAGTCTATGTTTTATTAGAGAAGAGAGAAGCAAAGGTGACCAGGTGAGCGTGTTAAAGAAGCCTGGAGGACAGGTGAGGGATTGCAGGGACTGAAAGTTTTAGTTACCCACACAGAGAGGAGCAGCAGCTTCCTCTGTGACCGTCATAAAATGAATGTCTCTAAATGTGACGATAATTTACTGACGGCACAAATAGCATCCTTATTTTCTCATTCTTGGAGGGGAAGTTACAAGATGATAAACAGGCTGATTAGCTCAGCTCTTTCTCTCCTTAATACACTCAATAAATAATTACGATAAAGTAAAATGAGTCCATTTCTACCCGATCTGCCGGGAAGTGACAAATGTTTCCGACGCCGTCCTCCCAACACCGTAAAAAATGCTTTAAAGTCATAAAATTTGTCAGAACAAGATGATTAGCTGCTGCAGAATGCATGTGCTGCATTTTCAATTCTGATTACTGAGGGAGAAACAGACGCTCAGGGCAGTAAAATGTGTACGTACAAACACCACACACACACACACACACACACAGCACAGCAGCATTGGCAGTAAAAAAACACTCAGTTTCTTCAGCTTTGGGAATTTGAGGGTGATAAATAAGCACTACTTGCACTTATTCCCGTGTGTGTCTGAGTGTGTGTGTGTGTGTGTTTAAACAGACGCAGGTACTTGAAAGTACTACACACAAGAGGTACACTCTCAAACACACACACACACACACACACACACACCTATATAGGGCTGCTTTCACACTGAGGCATACATATTAACCCCTAAATGAGGGCCTGCATGCTAAAAGTCGCCCTAAAAGTTTTGATTCTCTGTTGAATTTCTGCACCTGTGGTATTTACCTGCTTTATTAAACACAGAGTCACAAAATGACAGGCTGTAACTTTTACGAATCGAGTGTTTCCATATTGCAATACACACTGTGCGAAGGTTTTGATTTGATGAACGATAAGGGTTATTCACAATAAGGCGTGTAGCTGACCTGATTGACAGGTGGGCGCGGTGTAATGGTTTGTCAGGAGGTTTAAAACCCGCCTCAGCTCCAGCTCTCAGCCTGTCGTTAGGTTGACTGAAAGTTAGAGTGAGACAGCATTTCCAGCATGGAGACCGCCATCGATGGGACTCCAGCGCCCCCTGCAGGAACAGACGGGTGACGTCACTCTATGTGAGAAACCTAGCTTTACATGGAGTTACACATCTAACATTCATTCAGCTCAACCTGTGACTGTCTGCAAAGGCTGCTTCTGATTCTGACCTCTCCCCTGCAGGTGCACCAAAACTTTGACTGAATAACTGATGAGATTAGCGAACAGTACGTAGACGAAAACAGCAGAAAGGATTTACAGAATGAAGAGGGAGACATTATGAAGAGCAGAGAGAGGAGAGAGACAGAAAAGTTGAAGCAAAGCACAGAAAAATAAAACTATTTCATGCATGAACTGAAGCTGAGAGTTAAAATAAGACGTACACTCAAAAAAACGATTCAAGCCGTTCTTAGATGTGACACAATTAGGTATTGTTGGATTTATTTAAAAATATCTAGTTTAAAAATATACACATATATATTTAATCAGTGAAACATAAAATGTATAATAATTGACCCTATGGGAATGATTTGATGTTGATCAACACAAAATAAATGAGTTCGAATTTAGAGCAGCCCTTTGCGCATGTGCGATACAATCTTCGCGGGCATAACGTCTTCTGGCTGGAGTGGACCAGAGCCCTAGAGAGAAATATCAGTATCAGTAGGAAACCGTCTGCAGATTGAAGTTCGGTCTTTGGTAAGTATTCATTTTTTTGTGCTGTAGTACTTTATACTGTACCGCGTTGTACCGCTGGTGTATTCAGTGCTATTTACAAAATTCGTGCTATGTTGATGGGGGCGAACTTTACTTTTAATGTCCGAGTTTGCAGGCTAGCTTGGTAACTTTCAACATGGCCACTAGCTAGCATAAACATGGCAGTCGCAAAAGAATTGTGAGGCGAATAAACTTGCCCTCACTTATAATTTTACATAAGATAGGCGGATGTGAGCGTGAGGAGCATAGACGAGGAGCAGCGTGAGCGGGGAAGATTGTGGACCCTACAGTCGGAGATAAAAGCATGCCCATGTTCGTTCGTCTCCGCTCCGTTCCGGCAGCGGAGCTGATAGGTTTCACTTTATTCAATGTGTGTGCTTCCAGTGGCACTGGGTCCTCTGCGCTGCTTCTCAGCTCCGGCAGTCCGGAGCCCTGCGGAGCAGATACGCAAGGTTTCTATTTTTGTTTTGAGCATGACGCATCAATTTAGTTATTTAGCACAGAAAAGAACAAGCGGGACGGGAAGTCAGACACCGAAACAACATTAAAACATCCGGTTTATTTTCAGAATAAAACACTCCTTTTTGACGTTTCAGAAAAATAACCGTATACGTATTTGTTTATGTGTTGATAAGGATTATATAGAGTTTTATGCAACGTACATCCTCTTATCTCGCGCGAATCTGTTTAATTACCGCGGCAATTCCTTTGTCTCGGCACTTCAGCCGACCGGCTGTGTTCTCCGTTCTGCGGACGGAGAACACAGCCGGACGGGGGTGCACGGAGCCGTCACGCACCGGAGCGGACACGCAATGCACACGGATCTGGTGGAAGTTCGGGCACCAGATCCGGTTGGTGTTGTGCTTGCCCTGTTACTCCATCTCCCGCGGTCTCTGCCTCTTTTACACCCTCTCTCCTTCAGTAAAGCTGTCGGTTAAGCAGTAAATGTACATTCTAGGTTACAGATTGTCAGTGAATATATGCAGGAAGGTTAATGTTGTTCCTGTGTGTTTGATATTTTAATAAAATGGCAGAATTTAAAATGATTTCATGACTTGATCTTAGTTATTGAAGCTTATTTGTTTGTAAAATAATTGCTAGTCCTTTTTAAATGTTCAAATTTTATCTCTTTTCATTGGTCAGAGCTTTAATTCAATTTCGACTTGTCTGCATTTCTGGGTATTCTGGTACTTGCACTCACAACTTAATATGTTATCATCTTTTGCAGTTTGATCAACTTTTCCAAGCTTCTTGTTGCAGCCTCCTAATGTTCAGTGTTACCAAGCTCCTTGTGGCAGCCTCCTAGTGATTGTAAGTAATAGGTTACGTGTTTAATGCTGGTACAAGCTGATCTCTATCATTGTCATCCTTTTGATGTGATATATGCTAATTCTCTTTATTCTCTATTTCAGGATTATGAATGTGGCAGTGTAAAGAATGCAGTTTGGAACTAGCTAGCAGGTATTTGTTGTTGCAGCATTTTAGGCAGATTCATGGGCATTTAAGGGGCAGTTATCGCTATCCATGCCCATATACAGATTGCCCATGCACTTTTAATACATGGAGTAAGCTACTAAATCACACATACAAAAGTCATGGTAAACAGCAAACTCCCAAAACAGTAGAAGTAACTACATTCCAGTGTCATGTGTGCTCATGCAAAGACCTAACTACAGAAAGAGATTATTTTCAACACATAAATCGGCATCTGAGGCGTAATGAAACGGTTTCATGTATGTTTCTAGGATGCTCATTTAAAACTAATGTTTACAGTACATTTAACACACACAAAAACAGGAAACACAACCAACATTCATTGAAAGATTTTAAAGCTAATGTTGTCAGCACAAGAGGTCAGTTGCATCAGTCAGACAATTCTGAAGATGGGCCAATAGAGTCTGTGGACACAGATCAAGAATTCGAAACACTGAGTTGTGATGATGCAACAGAATTGAACCTGCAAATATCTATTGAACAGAAAATTGCTTGCATTTTATTGAAGTTAGAAAATATTGTTCATATTCCAAAGTCAGTTATTGACGAGGTCCTTTCTGAACTTCACTACATATTAAGTACAGCATCTTTGCCTGTCACAAAAACTATAGTTTCTGATGTATTCCAGCGTCATAAACTACAAGTTCAAGAGTCACTAGCTGATGAACTGTCCACTGTCCTATGCCAATCTAATCCATTAGGTGTAGCTATTGCGAAGGACGGCCCCCTTGCTACTGCATATAAACGTAAACAGTACTATACCTCTCACTTTTGTGTTTTAGAGCCAGTTGAGTACATACTAGATGCTCAGAAGAATAGAACATTTCAATACGTCCCTATATTACAATCTCTGCAACAATTGCTCACTCATAAAGGTGTTCTTGAGCATCTTGAAACTCAGAAAATACAAGACCAGCTATTGACTGGCTTCCAAGAGTACAGAACCGTAAGAGACGGTGAGTATTATAAACAAAATCCTTTTCTGTCTGGTGAAGGTTTAAGGATAGCAGTAAATCTATATGTTGATGATTTTGAGATTTGTAACCCGCTTGGGACATCTCGTAGAAAACATAAACTCTGTGGTGTCTATTGGGTTTTAGGCAATTTACCACCAGGTTCCCATTCAACACTGACATCAATCTATTTAGCGGTTTTATGCAAATCTGATGATGTCAAGGCCTATGGCTATGTAAAAGTGTTGGAGCCTCTCTTGCAAGACTTGAGCATATTAGAACAGCACGGTGTCTTTATTTCTGAGCTTGGTCAGTTTGTTAAAGGTACTGTCCAGTGTGTAATAGCTGACAACCTCGCAGCACATGGGTTAGGTGGATTTGTTGAGAGTTTTTCTAGGGGGTCAGTATGCAGGTTTTGTACTGGTGATAAATCAGAATTTCAGACCAAGGATGTAAAGTCAGGTGCTTTCCAACTTAGAAACAGAGACCTTCATGATATTCATGTCCAGTCTGCTCAGGAGAATGCAATTATTTGCTGTGGTGTCAAAAAACAGTGTATTTTAACAGAGCACCTTTCACATTTTCATGTTAGCACTGGCTATCCTCCTGACATTCTACACGACCTCTTCGAGGGTATTGTTCCTGTCGAACTTTCACGCTGTATTAGTTCATTGATCACAAAAAAGTACTTCACCCTTGATGGTCTTAACGCATTGATTCAGACATTTCCATACAAGTGGGGGGACAAAACCAATCGCCCCCATGCCATACCACGCTCTTTCACATGTAATAACACTATAGGTGGCAATGCGCATGAAAATTGGACCTTGCTAAGATTCCTTCCCTTGATGATCGGGCAAATTTTGCCAGAGGATGAGCCAGCATGGCAGGTGATTTTAGATCTTAAGGACATAGTTGAGTTGGTTATGGCCCCAGTTCACACAGATGAAACTATTGCCTATCTGGAGTCCAGGATCTACGATCACAGACAGCGCTATCTTGAACTTTTTCCACATATCAAACTCTTACCGAAACATCACTACTTAGAGCACTATCCACAAATGATACGTTGCTTTGGACCTCTTATTACCCTGTGGACGATGAGATTTGAGGCTAAACATAGCTTTTTCAAGCAGGTTGCTCGCCACACTAACTGCTTCAAGAATATCTCTCGTTCACTAGCTGTAAAACACCAGTTCATGCTTGCCTATCATGCACATTCCTCCAGTCTTAAGAAGTCGTTCCTAGAGGTCACTGATGTCTCAATTATGCCCGTTGATGTCCTTAATGAGGGAGTAGTGTCTACTCTAAAGCAGAGACACCCAGATGTAACTGAGGTTCATATGGCAAAAAATGTGTCTTGCAATGGTCTGCATTACAGTGAGGGGATGCTCATTGTACACGGATCTGTAGATGGACTGCCTAAATTTAATGAAATCATGCAACTGTGCATTCTTAAGGAGAAGCTGTGTTTCGTAGTAAAAGGTCTATGTGCTTGGTATCGGGAGCATTATGGTGGATTTGAGCTGTCAGCCCCACCCACTACAGAGGTTTCCCTAGTTGAACTTGGTGACGTGGTAGATCCATATCCCCTTGTGGCGTACATGGTTGGGGGTTTGCGCATGGTAATGTTAAAAAAATTCATCATTGTTAAAGGTTAGTATCATTGTTAAACCTAAATGGTCTGATCTCTAGATGCCAGGCTCTTACACAATCTCAAAACATTTTTTTATTTTAATGTTAAACATAACTCTAATGTATTGCTTTCCTCTCCTTCTTTTTCTTTGTGTCTGCTCAACATTAGATTAAAGGTGTTTCAACATGGCGAGCCCAGCTGTTCTGCGGATCATCTTTGGAGACGAGTCGGACGCAAGGAAACTAACACTCGATTCTGGAATTCCATCAGCAGTGGAGGAACTACATTTGTTAGTTAAGACATTCTTTCAACTCAAAGAGGACTTCAGGTTGCAATATATGGATACTGACTTTAACGAGTTTATGAACTTAACTTCAGTGTCTGAAATTAAAAACAAAAGCACGCTGAAAGTAGTATACATTCCTGTTTTTTCACCTGTGGAGCCCTGCATCACTCTGTATACAGTAGACTCATCTGGTGAGCACTCAAGTACCACTTGCCTAGATCCTGAAACTCCTGCTTCGTCTATAGACTCATCCTGCAGTGATGATACACTGTTCACATCAACCCCACATTCATCTCCAGAAACTCAGCCCTCAAAGTTGTCTTCCTGGCCAAAGGTGTTTGTGGTACCCAAATTCACCTACGATGCAGAGTTTGAGCTACAAGACAAGAATAGAGAGTTTGAGACAAATGGAACATACTTTAACCCTGGCCCAAAGTTAAAAGGAGTCATTCTTGATGGCCTAGCCCAAGAAATGTTGAAATACACAAAATATCCAAAAGACTATCAGTGTGAAGAGGTAGCAGCAGCATTGACGAGAGCTCATCCTTGTTTGGGGCAGCTGGGATCCAAGACAGGATTTTGGGGATGGAAACAGTCACTGAAGTATAAAATGCAAAACTATCGAACAAAGCTGGGGCGACTCGGAGATCCTGAGATCCGTGTGAACTCCTTAAAGCACAAACGTGAAGGCCAAGGCAAAGCTGCAGCCAACATCAAGAAAGCTAGAAAGGCTGAAGTTTACTACATACCGTTGCACCCAAAAGGCGAAACCACAGAAAGCTTGGAAAGCGAGAGAATGGCTTTGTTGTCAGAAATAAAAAAGCGTGACAATGAAGTGATGGTAAAAGCAAAAATGGAAAAAACCTTCTCCCACAGACGACGAGAGGTCGTTGAGCAGAGGCCCATGATAGAGGAATTCAAAAACAGATGGCCTGCCCTGTTCCAGCAGAGTGAAGTAAGTTAACTTGTATTTTTACGTATTGATATTTGTTCCTCTTGATGAATAATTGTAGGACAATGGCTAATTACATTTTTCTAAATTATTTGTTTTTATTATTTTTCAGATTAATGAGGAGTTCTTGCGGATCACTACAAAGCCACTGCAGTCAAAGTTTATGTCACAACTGGACCACTTTTCACACAAGCTGATGCAGATCTTCAAGAGCAAAGGAGGAGTGAAGGGGCAAAGAATCAAAGAAGTTCTGGCAAAAATAGATTTGGTAAGTAGAAATGCATATAACAGTTTTATATATGGTAAATGGCCTGAGCTTTGTCCAAAATACTTTACAGTGTTTCCCTTTCATTCACCCACCTCGTTGGTATGCAAGGCAACTACAAGCTCGTTTGGGGCCTTTAGGGTTATGTGCCCTGCACAGAAATGTGTTAAAGATACAATAGTATAGTCTTCAGTAGGCGTGTGAGTTGTATCTAGTTTTTTTACACCCTCTAGTCAACTTCCCTGTGCCACTGTTGCACCAATATTTAGCTAAATTCTGTTTTGATTTTTCACCCCTGCTTTAGTGTGACGACATCGACATCAGGAGGGAGTGCATCCTGAGAAGCCTCGTTATCTACCTCAATGAAGATCCGGACACTTTCTTCAAGGAATATCTGGTAGGTTAATAGTTCATGTTACACAGTAGCATGGAATAGTGTTACCCAGTCTTATTTATACGGTGGTCCTTTGAGCTCAACACACTACAACTTATAGAATAACTGGCATTTTTGAAACAATAGGGCCATTTGAATTTTTATTTATTATTTTGAGTTTGAAATCACAGGTAGGTGCAAGAAGTTTTGGATTTGGTCCAGTAGATCTCCTAAGCTGGCAGTGGCGAACAGGCTAAGGCTCTGTGGAGTTAAACAGCTATTTCTGGTCAAACAAAGAAGCATCCTACAGGTCCATCTCTATAGGGATGTGGTTGCCTAAAGGATCATGTTGCAGCAATTGCAGTATGTTCATGGCTGCTTGCTGAAGTTATTTACTGGCCCAATTTCAAATATTATTATATATTTTTTGTTCACTTTCCAATCATGTTTAACTCATGAGATACATAACTGATTGATTTGACAAGCATGCAGCATTTAGAAAACGCTGCAAATTCATATGAAACACATTACAGACGCAAGCCACAGAACAATTCATTTTCTGCTTTTGGTGTTCAGCATTTTACTTAACACAAGTGTTCTGTGTTTGTGTTGTGTTGTTTTTCAGGCCTCCGCCACTGAGGATGCAGAAAGGGACATTGCCCTCACAGTCATGGGGATATACATAATCCGTCGAGATGGCGATAGGCAGCCAGAGGATGTGGGAGTTGTTATCGAAGGCATCAAAGTCCTGAGCAACGTGGACAGCGTCATCATGGGGGTCATAATGATGTTTGGGCTCATTTATGCCCTTGATCTAAGCTTTCCAGACAACCTCAAGTACACCTTTGAGTTTTTCCAGAAGATCCTAATGAACCTGGATGGGCACAAGCTGAATACAAAGATACAGCAGCTGAAAATCAAGTTGTTTGCATGAGAGGTGAACACTTGTTGACAAAGTTCATTATCGGATCTTTATTTTTGGTTGTTTTGTTTTTGCCTTCATTTTCAGCCCATTCAAAGACAATCTATGACCTATGAGGCTGTTTTCCTTGACGTTTTGAAATTGAGAATTGGACTCAGAATTGACTAAGTTGCACAAAAGCAGGCAAGAGGCTGTTGTTTACTAAACTGTTTGAATAACACGATCAACATATGATATGCAGCCATGGGGAGTGGAGAGAGATTATGTACTTACTCCCTAATGAACACTGAGGGGGGGTTTAAGATTGGATGGACAAAGTTTGCCCACTTTACCTCCCCATCCTAACTCTGAGTGTGACTCTACCCTCCACACTTCTCGCATCCATTTCTCTCCTCCCTGTCTAATTTCATCACTCAACTCAGGATGAAATGGATTGAACACGTTTTGACATACTGGAATTTTTTATTATTTTTTGGATGGCTAGTACTGTTTTCATGTTTATATTTACTTAGTTACATTCAAAGGATATTTGCTACTAGCATCCTATTAAAATCAGATTCCTGGTCTGTGAATGTTAAGTTTTTCTTATTTATTTTTTGTTTGTAGCCAAATGTGATCCATGGGAATTTTGTGTTTGCCATATTCTTTCTTTAATTCTAGTACATTTAGGCTAATGGCTAAACTACACTTATGCAGGAATCAAATGTGTTTTTGCAGTTTCCTCTGTTTCTGTGTCTTTGTGGCGCAGGGGGAAATAGGATAGCTGGGTGTTCATTTTACATCAGTTACAGCTGTTATGGGAGAACCATTTCTCGTAAAGTTTGCCTTGAATTGTTTAACAAAAGGTTGATGTCTTGGTGTTTTTTCAAGTAAAACTGAGTTCTTGGTGCTTTGTATCAAGTAAATTTGACATCTTTGTTTGGTTTTACGTAAAACTGAGTTCTTGGTCTTTGTTAGTACACAAAATTGACATCTTGGTCTTTGTTATTATGTAAAATTGACATCTTGATGTTTGGTTTTCACATAAAATCCACATTTTGGTTTGTGTTTTCAAGTACATTTTACATCTTGGTGTATTGTATTCAAGATTGTTGAATTGAGGATTACTATCCTACATTAAAAATACCAACCAGGTTTTGTCTGGTGTGTTTTTATGGGATCAATCTAAGGGTGATTTTTAGCTTGCTTAATTTCCAATCAATTAGATTGGTTTGAGTTGGGCACATATAAATCAATTTCGTTTAGTAACCAAAATAATTTCATCTTAGCTGTATTTGTTAAAAATGAGTTGGACAAATGTAAATCAATTTCGCTTAGTTATTGCAATAATTTCATTTTGGCTTTATTTGCTAAAAATGAGTTGGACTAACTTATTTTTATTGTATTGCGTGGATGTACTAATTTTGAGTTGGGGCTACATATATTTGTTGGATGGAAATCCTGCCCACAATTTAATTGAGTTCATCCAATGAGTTATTTTTTTGAGTGTAGTTATAGATAAATAGAGGGAAGGCAACATCGAGAGATTGCATGGTGGCAAGAAAGAAGTGAGGGTGAGGAGGGAGAGACAGAGTGCAGGAGTGAGGAGGAAGTGAGAAGATAATAAAAAAGAGTACAGAAAAAGAGCAGAGAGAGAGGCGAAAAAAGAAATAAAGTTTCAGTTCAGAGAAAGAAGAAGAGTCGGGGAGGACAGAGAAGGGAGGGAGGGATCTGACATCAGGAGGAGGAAGAGAGGAGGACACGTAGGGAGGGGGTCACCCCTGCAGTTCTTCTTGGAGGAGGTCTGGACCTGCTGCCTCCCCTAATGAGGACCACGGAGAGTGTGTGTGCATGAAAGAGTGTGTCCCTGCAGCTCTGTAGAGTTGTATTTCTATGTTTGCGAGTCTCACGCTTCGGAGGATTTTGATGAAAAAGTGAGCGTCAGCCAAACCCTCAAAGTGCTGAAGTCTCATTGTCCGATATATTCTGAGAGGAGTGTGTACTGATGACCTGCATCCCCGCTTCCACTGACTCTGACAGAATACAGCTTTGGACCTCAAACAGATACTTCAAAGTTGTTTCAGAGATAACACTGACGGATGCAAAAGATCCCCCCGAGTTAACCCAAGTTATGCTCTGTAGATAAAAAAAAGCAGAATCTGGTGTTGACAGAGTTCTGTTTCTTTGTAGTCAGAGTGGTACTGAACAATCCATGATTGAGCTTGCTTTGGGTTCATGCAGGAAATGGTACATTTTCGAAGCAAAAGTGGAGGAACCAGCACCAACAGAGCTAAACGTGCTAACGTTTTAACGCTATGAGCAACAAGTAAACAATCTGTCAATCAGAAGGGGCACATCCTGGGGGCGTGTCACTCACTTAGACGTAACACCGGGAAGGTTGTGGCTGTAACCGGGGGATAACAATCAAACTACAAATGAATTAAAGTTATTTGTTCTTTTAAAATTCCTTTCATCACAATGACGTGGGATACCAGTGAAACCGGTCTTGAGACGAAGACCGATCTCGAGTTCTATGACACAAGCAGAAAGAAAGAAAGCCTTTTTAAAAATGCCTTAAAAGTTTCCACATAAAGCGTCAAATGAACTCAACTTGGGCTGTTTCCACTTAGGTAAAGAGTTTGTATTGATTTGTGTTCACACCTTAAAAAAGACACCATGTTAAAACCCAAACAGGTTAAAAAAAGGCTGGGCTCAGATGTTTTCTTTCTGCACAGAAAACAGGCTCACTGTGGTTCACATTCAAACAGGATTACACCCACAGTTCAGCTCCCGGATCAGTCAGCTGGCCTGCTTCCACTGCGGGGTCAAACTATGTTATCCCTGGACCAGAATCAGCTGGTTTGGATCTGAGTCAAAGGCCAGACTGGGTTAACTGGATTTGCAGGATTGTCTACCTGTGCTTTTGGACCCAAAGTTGAGATTGAAATGTGTTTTTTTTTTGTTCTTCTTTGTAAGGCAGAATCAAATCACAGCAGCTGGAGGGAGCAAATAAAACAAATCTGTGTGTGTGTGTGTGTGTGTGTGTGTGTGTGTGTGTGTGTGTGTGTGTGTGTGTGTGTGTGTGTGTGTGTGTGTGTGTGTGTGTGTGTGTGTGTGTGTGTGTGTGTGTGTGTGTGTGTGTGTGTGTGTGTGTGTGTGTGTGTGTGTGTGTGTGTGTGAGTGTGTGTGTGTGATTTACTCCATCCTTTGTCTGCTCTGTCGGCTTCTTCTCCCTTAATTCACTGCGACTGCTGCGACACGTCATTTCAAACAGAAGACTTTGTGGTCGCCTCTCTGTCCAAACGGATTGATTCAGACGAGTGCAGGAACACGTACAGGTGTGTGTGTGTGTGTGTGTGTGTGTGTGTGTGTGTGTGTGTGTGTTTGTTATAGAGGCAGTAAGAGGGGTGTGTGACACCGTTGTTTTCCGTGTTCCTTCATGCAGAACCAAAGGTTACGAGGCAGGTCCTCTATTGATTCATGTAGCAGATAATTAAAGACACAATGGAGCCTTCAGGAAAAGACTGTGTCCACTTTGAGACGACAACACACACACACACACACACACACACACACAGACATCTATAGATACACACAAACACGTACACGAAGAAACAGACGAGAGAGAAGAAGATTTAGGGGAAAAGTCCCACACAGTTACTGTTGGATATTCGGTCCAGCACTGACGTTCTCCCTTATTTGGTCGGTCTCTTCTCGCTATTGATTGCTTTCATTTAGTTTAAATCACAAAGAGTCATTCAGGGCATGCCCTCATTTTCAAAGATGTCAGGAGCACAATAAAACAAATTAAACACCACAAGCAGAGTATAAATAAGAGTGGCATCAACGCAGTGTTGTGAGTGTGATTTCACAGCTTTGTCTAAAATACGTGGGGCGCCAAAGTTTTCATCCTTTTTATCCTACATGGTTAAAGGCGAGGACTTAAGATTTTGTCTGTAATGTAAAACATGAACCTTCATTTTCTGAAAGCATTCTCCCAGTTTGTATTCATGATGGAGATGTTGTGTTTACTGGAAAACACCCGAAACATCTCTCCTCTCTCCTCCATCAGCTCCCCCCCACGATGTTTAACATTCACTGCCCCTCTGCCTTCATGCTAACTGCACGAACCTGAGCGAGAAGCTTTCATCTCCTGAGACACACAGAACCTCTGGCCCTCATGTCTTTGTGGAGCTGACAGCGTGCTCTGTGTATAAATCATTTTAATTTCAGGCACATTCGAAGCTTCTTCTTTCACTTCCTGATCGTTTCCTCTCTTTGTCAAAGACTCGTTTGACTCGTCACCCCGAGGCTTCTCCTCCTCTGCTCAAACGCTCGCATCCTGTAACCCTGTGGCTCCTCCGCCTTTTATATCACATCAACCTGTTTTATTAAAGCACCCGCAGACGTTTGCTGTGTTAATCCGTTCCTGTGTTGAACATCCACCTCCTACACACACGCATGCAAAACACAAACCTCTCACCTCACAACTTTTTTTTATTCCAAATCAAGTTTTGAGTTTTTTAGAAGAGAGCTGACTTCACCTGACACAGCAGCACGGTTTCTGATTTTTCAAACATTTTCTCCGCGTACAAACAGGACATCTGCCCCAGCTGTGTGTTACTAACAAACCTCCTATTATCCAGGCTCATTGGAGTGGCAGTAACAGCATTTAGTATTTAGTCAGTGGGTTTATTGCCTCCGGGTGTGTGTGAGTGTGTGTGTGAGGGGGGGTATCGGGGGCAGATGGCATATGTTGGCTTAATGTTTTAAACGCTGTAATGGGAATATTTAAGGATCCTGGCATGTTAGTTATCTCCGATTAAATCTCCTGTCATCTAACAGGCAGCATAGGACACACACACACACACACACACACACACACACACACATATTGACATATAAACTGGCACTTGTGTTTCCAAGCGTGCACAGCCCCGATGCACAAACATGCACTCACAAACACCGTCCATACACACTGAGGTTGTCACCATGTTAGATATTTCGATACCTTGCCATACCACGTGTTTTAAAACGATACGATACAAAACGATATCCTCATGACCGATAGTTTTAAATAAATGTACCAAAACTGTCATATTTTTAACAACATTTTGAGCAAGAGTGTTAAAAATGAGGGAGCACTGGCGATGTATTTCTGCATTTTCGACAGTGTGCAGAAGTATGCCTTCAACTTTTTGATGATTGAAAACAAGAAATCCCAGGGCGTGGATAGCCTAGTGGTTATGTTGTGCGCCCCATGTACAGTAGGGAGGATGTACTCCTCGCTGCAGCGGCCGTGGGTAATGACATTATGGCTAAAAGTCCACTATGGAGGAAATTAATGGAATTTTTACTTCCGGAAATACGCTGTTGAGCCCTTTTTGCTCCTTCAATTTGGTGGCAGAAACTGGACTAAGTTATTGTGGACAAACCAGCAATATTAAGCAAAATGCTGATATCATGTCACTCACAAAAATAAATCTGGTTGGTCTACTTACTAGTTAGCTTTAGCTAGGTCTGCTTAGCCTTGTGGAGGTAGGCTGTCATCTAATGCATACCAAATGAATGGTTTAAAAGGCTAATTATGGATACTAAATTCTTGCTTTGGTCCAAGATAATGATCAAAGGATTTCCTTCGGGATTAAATAAGAGCAAGGAATGTCCAAAAATGAATTTAAAATGATTCTGTTAGCTTTATTTGTGACCTAAACACATTAAGTGCATTTTTCCTTCTGCATAAACTGTTGGAAATGTCACCAAAGATGTAGCTTAGCATGCCGGAAATCAAGGACATCTCCCTTGAAAGTTAAACTATAGAACATTAATGTAAAAGTATTTGCTTTTCACACACATGAACGCACAGCAACATGTCCTTGGTTTGCTCCCACACACACTTGAACACACTCTTAAACACACTCAGGATCAGTAGATGTTATCTAAGTGAGCAGTAAACAGACTCTTTAGAGCATTCGCCTCAGGGTGTCGTGTCCCCCCCCCTCGGTTTGTGACTCAGTCGGTGGGTCCTGTCGCAGTGCGTTAGCCGAGGCTGACATGAAAGCCTCTAATGGCTGCTGTTTGTGCCCCGAGGAGACGAAAATCTTCACATGAGAAAGTCAGGGGATTCTGCTTAAATAAGTGTTATCACTGGAGGATGTGTGCACGAGTGTTTGGGGGGTAAATTCAGGGCGCACTCTTCTTTATGCTGCTTCACGTGAATTTACTTTTTCGTGTAAATGCATGTGAGTGTTTGTGGTTGGGAACCAGGTTGCTCACATGATGACAGTGTGTTATAGAGGAGATATAGAGGAAGTCTGATCCACATGTTCAAAGGGACCAGATGTGAGCTGAAGCAGAAGCATCCGAGCTGAATGCATGGATACACAATACGTTATCTGCATGTAATACAGAAAGTTATGTTAGGCCACATTTACACGAGAACGAATTACTGAAAACAGAATCGGTTTTCATTCTCACAAAAAGTTTGGCTTTCATACGTCAACTTTTTGATAATAACCGTCGTGCATACAGACCCACAAAAACAACTCAAACTGTAGTGTATACTGTATGCCAGGCCAGTAGATGGCAGTGTGGTTAGTGTCCCGTCCAGCAGAGTATAAACAGCCTCTGTTATAAACAGTGACATGTAAGACTCCTTTTGCATATTTAGTTAGTGTGTACTAGCCAATTAGAGACAGCGTAGAGAGGGTCATCCCTTCACCATCCAAGGAAAATTTGCAGCATACTACTGAATATTGTAAATCAATCAATTCTGTGAATCAGAGGAGATTTAGAATTTGGTATACCTTCTTGAGATTGAAAAACAAGTGGCAGTATACCTGCGTATACCTGCCTATACCCTGCACTACACCACTGGGTGTAAACATACAAAGATAGCTAACGCACACACATTTGTGCGGATGGATGATGAGGTGAGGCTGTTTCTGAGATAGATAGTTGCAACATTTTTAATCCTCCTGGGGTTCAGAGTTAAATATTATACTGATGATGGTAGTGTCGAGCCAAAGGTAGTTTGACAGTTGAGAAAAAGCTGTTAGAGATTACTTTGATGGTATGCAAGGACCAAAAAGTACAACTGATATGCTCCCATTTAGTTGTTAGATGTTCGCAGACATCCATGTTTTTGTTTAATTGAGGTGATCTTAGGGTTGTATGTTAACATAAAGCAGATTGTCACCAGCAGAAGATGTTAGAAGATGATCTGCATTTGGATGATTTTGTCAAATAGAAGCATTGAAAAGAAAAGATAACGGGGCTAAGTATGGAGCCCTGTGGGACGCCACAGGCTGAATTAGCTGGCTATTAACTTAGGGCCTGTGTCCACCTTGCACTGGCTGTCAGTCTGGAGCACTTTTATGAAGAGAATAAAAGTGCTGGACGTGCGTCTTGTCTCTATTACAACAGTGTCTTGACAACGACGACTGTATCACTGCCTCCAATTACTCTTTACTGCATGTTTGTTTCTCCTTCACTATTGGCATCAAACGGAGGATGCTTGCCCTGCTACTTTGTCTGGATGATCACAGCTCCGATCAAAATGGAGTGACGAGGCTGTGGGTAGATGACACGAGGCGTAGGAGACAAAAAAATACAGCGTTTATCATATAATAAACAACTGCACCCTTCTGCGTTTTTAAAGTGTTTGCTCTTTAAATCCAAAATGTGATTTTGTGACACATGTTTACAAACCATTAGGACTCCATTCTGTGAGCAGTAATTGGGATTCTGATTATTAGTCTTTGGTGAGAAAATTTGATTTGAGAGCAAAAAACCAATCACATCCCAAACTGCAGTGACAACAACAAGGAGAAGTGTTTATTATTCCCCTGTCTGCTTTTCATTTATTCACAATAACTTTCATTTGAAAAAAATAAATTGGTATAAAAACTGTGATTGAGCAGAAATTCATTTGAACAGAGAGGTGGGAAAGATAAAATGTTCCAACCTTTTTGAGTCACACAGATGAAATAATTAATTGGCTGTTGGCCGTCAACAATCAGATTTGAGCTCCTCTCTGTCCCTGATGAAGAGAGTTTGTTTCTGATCAGTTATTCTGTTTGGAGGAAACAGAAACGAGGTAAAAAGTTCAGCACGGTCCTTTCAGAGCATTCCACAAAAAACATGTCAGGCGGAGATTAGAAAGGAGTTACATCTGTGTTTTTGTTCACCTCAAATCTTAATTCATTTCATTTTTGATTAGAGCTATTCATAACATGTTCCCATATTTATGACAAAACAACTGAAGACTAAAACTACAGAAATAACTCAAGAAGAGCGACGACATTAGAATTTACTTTTGGAACGGCAACAAGGATGAAAAATGTGTATCGTACTTTTTTGTCAATTTACAACACAGCCATTGTTATAGTACTGTTTCATTTAAAGGGGACCATTTTTCCCTGACAAGGTAAGGCTGGACATTAAGTGTGGGGTTAGCTAATGCTAAGTTATCAACCAGCCCTAGCTCTAACTTTGTTAGCAGGGTGCACACTTTCGTTGATGCTATAAGCAATACCTGTTAAAAAAAACTTAAAGTCCCCTGGCCTAGCTCTAGCTGTATCAGCAAGGTGCATCCATAATGTACCCAATCACATGAGAAGTAGTCGGCTCCATAAAGAGGATAAAGGCAGAATAGCAGAATAAAATATCGAACAGATTTCAAAAAAAACCAGAAATGTTCGTTAACTATTTACAATTAACTTTGAGGCAAATATTCTTAAGCATGGCTGACACCTTCGAGACAATGATCGCATCCAGTTGGCTGCTCTCCGTGAGTGTGTGTGTGCACGCGTGTGTGGGAGCATGTGGGCCTGCATGCGTATGTGTGTGTTCAGGCGTGCTCTCTTCATGACACCTTATCAATATGAGATCATATTGGCTACAGGAAAGTTAATTAGCAGAGATGAAAGGATTCTTCTTGTTTTGGAGTCCCATTAATACATGCACACAAACACACACATGACACAGTAACATACATATATGCACACGCCCCTACAGCTAGAGCACACACACACACACACACACACACACACACACACACACACACACACACACACACACACACACACGAGTTCACACCCATGTTCCAGAGTGTAGCAGTGTTAGATTTTCATTATGCAAATGTCTGTCACTGAGCATGTGTGTGGTTTATGTGTGTGTGTTTGTGTCAGTGAGGCCCGGGGAGGGAGGTGTTGCACTCATTTTCAAAACTAGATCGGGGGCATTGACACACGCACACACACACACACACACACTCGCCCTGCGCTGCGAGCCACCCCTCCCTCTCTCTCCCCCTGACAGTGGTCTTAAAATTGCAGATCTGATCTTGAATATTGATGCCCCCCCTCGTCTGTTTATAACTCCCTTCTAATGAGATCACTTTGATTTCTGTTCATTTCTAATGAGATCACTGAACAACGAGGGGACGATAAAGGCTCATTATCTCACTATTGATTAATTTATAACAGCTATTTTCATATCTGTAAGAAAAATAGTGTTTTTTCCCCACTTCTCACCCACTGCTGGAGGTTGTTTTTCAAACAGAACACAGAGACGAGGCATGGTTTTTATTTTTACTTTTTTATTTCCCAGTTGATGTAAGTCTTGCTCGAAGAGACACAATCCAAATTATATCCAACATGTATTTGCATTTTGATGCTAAACAGGTGAATGTTTTAACACCCTAAAAGCACAGGATCTCACCTGGTGTAGGCTTCAGTGTGTCACAAAGCACTATGTGCATTCCTGTAGGTCTTTGGATAAACTCCTGAGGCAACACCTGACGTTAAAAGAACAACGTGGAAGTAGCGGATGAAGCAGCAGAGTCCTCTATACGACGCTATAATGAGAATATGTGTCTTTCTATCAATGCTACGTGTAGTTCAACAGAATCACAATCTGAACTAAAGAGTGGAGAAGAACATACTGGAGAACAGGAAACAGAATGCAGCAGGTTCATTATGTGCACGGAGAACCTATGGTCATGCACCGATTGCAGGAAGTAAACATCACCACCCCCTCCCACTCGGTCGAGGTGAATTCTGCTGAGAATATCCTGCAGCGTTCTCACATCAGCTCACTCGGACTTTCTGTGGAGAAAATACTAGGAGGCTGGAGGAGAAACTCCCGATGAAGTCTGAGTGAAAAATCTGGCTGTTTGCTTTCACACATGCAGCCCTGGAAAAATCTGGAACTTTTTATGAGTTTTGTGCAAGTGTGACAGCACTAGAATATTAAGAATCCTTTAAATGGCGTTTTTGTCACTTGTTGTTGTTGTTGTTGTTGTTGCTGCAGTCCTCATACTGTTTATAAGCTAAGGTCTACTTGGGAGCATCATTTAGTCCAGCAACAAGGATTCAGTGGCGTTTCCAGAGTCTGTCGGGGCCCTAGGCAAAAATCAAGTGCTGTCAGAAGGTGCCCCCTTTTTCCTACTGTCGTTGCAAAAAATGCACATTTTGGTCCACTGCTTTGGTTTAAGTTTGTGATCCCTGAGGGGCCCCCTACTGGTCTGGAGCCCCAAGCAGTTGCCTGCCTTGCCTGTTGACAAGCAACGCCTCTGCTAGGAAGCCCTCCTCGTGTCAGTCAGCTCGACGCTTCAGAGCATTTTGGCACTGTCCTCCATGAGGCAGCCTTTCCAATTTATAGTGACTTACATAAAAAAAACTCACACCCACACACTCTACTGTATATGTTACAATTTGGCGACTATTTTTTAAAAGTTTAATTTTATTAAAATGCACCAACAACATCAGGACAGATGGAAAATGGGCGATAGACTCTAATGCTAAATCTGAATTTTAAGATTATTGTTGACATTTTCTTTTACTTTTCTTTCCCATGTTTCTGGTTTCATGTAGCTCTACAGGTGTACTCAGTGACTTTGCATTGATGCTACAGAGCCTCACGTTGCCCTCAGCCTTTGGTTTTATTTTGAATCCACAAACAGCTGAAGTTCTTCTTTTGTTTTGATGAAGTCTAAACTGACAAATGTTCTCAAAGGAGATGACTTCAACAAAGAGACAGATGAAAAACAGAGTAAGCGTTAAGTGATTTCAGGAATAAAGCCATGACGTTCCCCCGTTTCCTATGCTTCAAAACAAATTAAAACGGTTGTGTGTCAAAGCATATGTCTAATTAGGGAATGCAGCGATGTGTGTGTGTGTGTGTGTGTGTGTGTGTGTGTGTGAGTGTGTGCAGCGCTGGAGGCTAGCAGAGCAGGCTAATGTGGTGGAAAATGTGTCTCAGCCGGGCCATGAAATAACGATGAGACTTTGTGACTTAATCATGTTGACACATCGAGCTTCCTCTTCATCCGCGCCCCTCCATCCCAACACCCCACAAAGGCACTCTCTTTAATTCTTATTCACTTCTCTTGATTTCCTCACTTCTCTTTCCTTCCCTCTGAGCTGATAAAAAGTGACAGTGTCGCTCTTGAGTGGCTCTTTCAATTCATAATGTTTCATATATTAAATATTTATCACAATACCTTTTAAAAACTTTGCATTTCAAACCAAAAATATTCTTAGAAGATCTCAGAAGTGAATAGCGAGTTTCAACTAGGTAGAATTTGATCACAAAGCAGTTGCGTACAGAAAGGTTTAACTTATTTTTGTGGCCAACATCAGCCCATCTTCGTATTCACTCGTTAAAGTTGCTCTTCGTGCAGTTTCATTTTCCCATAGCCATACTGCGTGCCCACACAAGGAGGGATTCTTTGGAAACGATGCATGCATGCAAGATGTGTGCATTGCATGTAATGTAAAAAGCAGCAAATATGCAATGTTTCAAAGAGAGGAAGCGTGGCTGTAGACTTTCTTTTTGGTAGTGCCAACTCTGTTTTTGTTTGCACTCTATTGTACTTCATAAAGTAGCTGTTCTAGTGTTGTTTGTTTCTCTCCACCCATTGGTTGAAACAGTTGTTTGTGGTTCTTAAAAGACCCTTAAAGTTTACCTTTTATGTTGATCCCCATTTTAAAACTCCCCTATTGTGTTTCAAACTAAACGTTGGCAAAGTTTCAGATCGTGAGGTGAACGTATGTCGGAGTAATCCTGGGATAAGTCTGCAGAGGGCGCTGAATGTCTTTGCTAATCACGCGATAGTTCCACGATATGAAACCAAGAACTTCATTAGACTCCTTCAAAGCTCTACCTAAGCCAATGAAACCTCTTACATAGACTCTCTTCTCCCAGCACTGGAGAGCAGCCCTCCCCTGGCAGCCCTACAACGTTCTGCCCCCTGAAGGCTTCCAGAGAGCTGGCCAATCAGAAGAAAGTGGGCATTTGGGGAGGGGGGGCCTTAAAGAGACAGTACAGCTGAAATGAAACGTTTCAGGTATAGAGGCTGAAACGAGGGTTTCTACTGACACCAGTATCAGATAAATCAGGAGGTTTTTGAGCTGCAGATCATGCAAAGCTGCTCTTTAGGTTTCACGGAACTGACAACATGAAAGGTGAACATGAAGAGAATATGGGATCTTTAAACTTGACCCAAAAGCGACATGGCATGTAACACAACAGTGCAGACATCTAATCTAAGGTAAAAACAATCCTGTCATCTCTTGGTGATTAAAGAGGAAGCTCTCAGACTTTGGTGTCTCCCAGATTCATGGGCATTTTTTGTTGCTGAAGGATCTCTACCAAGCTCTACTTCTTCTCCTGAATTGACTGACTTGATTTGCTGGTTGGTGGCACATCTGAAAAGTCCTGAAAATATTACATTAGGACACAGATCTGCTTTTATCTCAAGTGTAGAATAACATGATATCCCCTATTCCTTGTTTCGTTCTTTTATGCAGATCGTCAAGGCTGAATAACAGCACAGTTTCCTGCCCTGTACAAGCTTTTTAAAGGGGTTTACTATCAGTGACTGCAGGTCACCCGGTCGCTGTATTTGGTGTACTCTTAAGACTTCAAGGTTGACCCCAATTCCTCTTAAAGACAATGAGCAAGCTACTAAACCCCAATCCGTTTAATCCATATATTAAACTGTGTTTTCTCCTCTCTCTCTTCAGGTGGCTGTACATTCGAGGAGTCTTACAGCAGCTGTGGGTACAGCGTGTCTCTAGGAACAAATGGATTTACGTGGGAACAAGTCAACACCTGGGAAAAACCCACCATAGATCCTGCTCTGCCCACAGGTAGGACGCTGCATGTGTCTCTTCAAGCTTTGTGTTCTCTGTTCCATTTCTTCTAAATTTCAGATTCATGCCACTATAGTGAAGGTGTGGACACGGGACAGTTTAGTTTGAGTCTTTGGAGTTCAAGATAAATGTAACCAAGCGAACAAGGTGTGGTTTATCTTATCCTATTACATCGTTCAGCTGGTTGTAGTTTTGATTCTGGCAGATTAGTTTTATTCTGTGCAGGTGGATAAAGTCAAGTCCTTTATGAGGGTGTGTTTAATGTTTCTAAAGATTCGATGCAGTCGCTGTTCCTAATTCTTGCTAGAAGTATTTTAAATATTTTCTTGACAAGAATTGAGACATCAGAGCAGGAATCAGGAATCAAGCAGGTCCTTTCTAACCTTAAGGACTTTGTCTGTAGAAGAATCTGTTCAAAATAAAGATTTTACTTTTAATATCTTCCACCCTAAACGCCTATCAGACTGTCTGAGCTTGTGTTCAACCTTTAGGCCACGTGTTTGACACTTTCCCATAAGAATTTGGTTTCAGGCGGACATTGAAAGATTTCCCCTGAGACTACTTTCTTTTATTTCTGAGCCATAAAATTGTTGTTTTAAATTCACCAGAAGAAGGTTTTTTGTACTCTAAGGGAGCGGCAGCTCAGCTTTCAGCCCCCAAAATGGATGATTCAACTGTAGGAGTGGCTCCGGTACAGACTCAAATTCAGTCGTTATTGGTGGAAATAGGTTTAATGATTTTAAAGTCTGGAGTCAACTTTGAATTCTTTCCCATCAGTTTAGATTTTGCAGGTTTAAAGTGATGAAGAACGCTTTTCCCTGCTCATTGTTGCTAGGTTACAAAAGTTAACTTCTGCTTCCCACTGTAATGTCCGCAAGGTGTGTTTTCGGTAGCTCAGTGTGCTAAATATTTGCTTTAATTCAATATCACCAAGAAAACATGAAATGATGTAAAGGAGCCATGTCGTGATATCAGCAGCAGCTCCGGACCTGGAAATTTGTACCCTCGAGTTGTTGCCATTGTTGTTGACCAGGCCTGATGTTGTAAGTCCCGCCCCGTCTTGATTCTGATTGGTTGGTGAGGGGGGAGTGACGTTGACAAGCGTGGGGCTGTTTCAAAAAGTGAAATGTTTTTAACTGAGAGCACTGTGAGTGCAGCAGCAAAAAACAGCTGAGGCCGAGGGTGATATGCGCTCAGTGAGCTGAACACACTAAAGCTGCCATCACAAATAGCGCCGTCTGTGGACACAGGCCTTAAAGGTTTACAGGAAATAGAAGACAAATCATCACACTTTAATGGTCACATTGCGACCCAAAAACTAGAATCTGATTACGACCATAGGGGTGGAAACATTGTGAATCTTTACCTTTTTTGGCTTCGAGTAAGAATGCAGGTTTGTCTTCTTTTTGTTGCTTCCTTTTTTGAGTTTCCTTACACCTTCATGATGTGCGTATAACCACATTCCTTCAGGATGAAAGGGTTCCCATAAAACTATCTTTCTGCATTAAGACAGACTTCTCCGTCTCCTTATATCTCGCCTCTCCTCCGTTCATCTGGAGTTGGCAGATTGATATAACTGTGAGGACAGATCGTGATGTGACCCCAGCCGGGTCTCTCTCTCCGCCTGTCAAATGGCAATCAGACGCCCATCTATCCATCTCTTTCTCTCACACTCATCCCCCCCTTTCTCTCTCGCTCTCTCGCCCACTCTCTCACATGTTTATCTCCCCGCTCTCTCTCTTTCACACTTTCTGTCTCTTACATTTGCTCTCTCCGTCTATCTTCAGTCACCTTCCACTCACACTCATCGGAAACTCTATTTCTAAAGAGGCTTTAAACTTTTATGCAAAGTGTTAAAGTTAGTAGAAAAGGCCTGCTCTTCTTTCTCCTCACTTTTTCTCTTTCTGCATAAATCTGCAACAATAGAGAACATGTCGTTCATATCTAACAATCCCTGCATTATACTCTCCCTGTTTTGTCGGTTGAGATGCTGCCGTCGTTCACTAATGGGACTTATTTTCACCACAATTCCCCAAAAACATATTTGAACCGTTTCAAATCAAATGCTAGCTTTACTAAAATCAAAATGTTCGAAAAATTAATCAATATTTTTCCTGTTCTGTGGACAGGCCGGTAATGAGGAGGGGCTGAGAGCTGAGCTGCTGCTAATGGCGTTAGCATACCTATATATAGCTTCAAGGTCTGGGATTCTCTGATAGCAAAACCAGTAAGAACACAGAATAACGCAGCTTCACTGTTGAAATGAATGTTTCCCTATAACTCTGGGCTGCAGGCTGAGCTGCCACTAACTTTGGCCTAGCTAGGAGGGAAGAGTCAAACATGCACAGCAGTTTTATCTAGGATAACGGGGGCTATGCTAGCTACGAAGTGAGTTCAACATACTCAAGTTATCTTTAGGATATTTGCCTTCATCAACTCACTAAATGGTCACACTTCACCATGTTAATTAGAGTTGAACCCATAGCTTTATTGGAGAACTCAAAAGTCACTCAGTCGTTAACACTAACTGGATGTTGGAGACCTATTGTGCACAAAATTACAGGGGTAACTAGAGCATCATATTTTGAAGCTTGGGGCCGCTGACCAACGCCATGCTTGATAAGTTAGGACTGAAAACTGGCTGCATATTGCACCCACAGATCCTCCTTCTCTCCCCGCCTGCCTCTCTGGTATATTATCTTGAAGTCATGTCAATTATTGCTCTCGTATATCATCATCACCTCACCTCCTCCCCCTCATTGTCTCTGACACGCCAGAAGCGGTGGAGGGAGAGATCTGTCAGCCTCCGCTCACCACACCCAGATCTCGTACTGACGATCTGCTACGTCTGAACGAGCGCTTCGCCGCTCCGTCTCTCTTTCGGTGTGTGTGTCTCATGTCAGTTATCCGTCTCATCTATGGTTGCGGGCGGTGGTTGTCAGGGGCAATAGCCATCACGGCCTGTCCGCCCTTCTCATCTCAGACTACTTATCACGCCGGCCTGACAGCTTTAGATGTGATAAGGCAGGACCAGAACAAATTGTCTGTCAGTCTCTTTGTCTCTCACTTAGAGCTGTTTAATTCACGATGTTAAGCCTGCTGCATGTTGACTGAGACTGGACCTCTGATGGCTCAGGTCTATGTCGTTTCAATATATTACTGTCAAAAGAGTCACAATGCTAACTGACAGGCTTCTTCATTTATATAATACGCCTATGACCTGAAAAGGTATGTTTTGTCATATTATTTCACAAGGGCGTCTTCTGAAGTCAAACACATGGTGGGAAGAATCTGATTGTAACATCATCAAGTGCTTAATGAAATCTCCAGGTTCTTTACCGCCTTTCCGGTTCGAGGAAGCGGAGGGCTGGAGCCGATCCCAGCTGTCACTGGGCAAGAAGGGGGGCAGGCCTACACCCTGGACTTGTCGCCAATCAACTACAGGGCTGACATATGGAGACAAGACAACCAGCCACACTCACATTCACGCCTACGGGCAACTTAGAGTCACCAGTTAACCTAACGAGCATGTCTTTGGACTGTGGGAGGAAGTACATGAGAACCCACGCATGCACGGGGAGAACATGCAAACTCCACACAGAGAGGCTCCTGTCAGACGGGGATTCAAACCAGGAACCTCCTTGCTGTGAGGCGACAGCGCTAACCACTGTACCACGGTTGAGGATATCTGTCAGGGGGAAAACAACAAGCTGGTGTGTGCTGCAAAGTGGTGAAGTGTTGTCAGTAGACAAAATCATCTAAAAAAGAAACTAGCCATGGCTCACTTAAAATGTTGAAATCTATCTTCTTGATTTCATGCGGTTTGCTTCCTCATAACTCCCTCGATGATTTCCAACAGTTCAGGTTCAGCTTGTATTCAGGTTCATAAATAAATAAGCCTCTGTGCTTTTGTCTCTTTGCTTCTATTATCGACACAGTTGTCATATAATCCTCTTTCCCGCCTCACCTCCACGATATTGATGCGTCTGATACAGTTGTCACGGAGCGTATAACACACACTCGACAGTTTGTAGATCTGACGAGATTGAATTGGCACCATCTCTCTCTCGCTCGCTCTCTTTATCTCCATTTAGACATCGTTGTCATAAAGTCCATACAGCCCTGACAGTTTATAGAACACACCGTTAGCTGTGATTGGATCGGGATGAGAGCTTTGTTAACTTCTTCTCTCATCATCTCAGTATTGACGTGGAGTTATATCAACACCCATGAAAAATGTATTGATGTGACAAGATTGAGTGTTTTTCTCTCCATCATCACCTTCATTTGAACATATTCATGTCACAGTCTGGATTCTTTAGAGGTTATAACTCGGAGCTTAAACACGCTTTACTGCATCTTTTATTGTGAGATTATATAACCAGTCTTCGTGCTTGAACTTACGCTGAGCTCCATGATTGACCTAGAACAATATTATGTTTTCAAAATGAATCTTAAATAAAGAAGATGAGGAAACAGGCGATGGCATAGGAAATGTTCAGTTTCATCATAACACCTCATATGTGTCTCGTGTTTTAGGCCATGAGGTCATGAATGTGAAAATGGAATATGTGATGAGGTTATTGCAGTCTGCCGTCCATGCATAAATGCATGTTTTCTGTTTATTGGCTTTTTATACTGTTATATTCAGGTGATACGCTCGACTGACGCACACTCATAAAGAAAACACACATCTGGAAATCTCAGCTGAGCTATCGCTAGCGTTTTTCAAATAACAATAAACATGAGTTTGAGAAAGGAAATGCCACCGCAGTGAATTTATTTCACTGTCAAACTTTCATAAACTTGCAAATCGGCAAAAGAAATGAGCCTTCGCTTTGCTCCTCGCCTGGCTGTACACACACGCACGCACGCACGCACACACGCACATGCACGCACGCACGCACGCACACACACACCTCATACCCTCGTATTACCTTCAAACCCCGGGCTGAGCGAGACAAACTCACACAAGCAGCAAACATCAAACATCAAAGCCAGTAGATGTTTTCAGCACCCATCAACACGGCCACAACCTGAGACGTGCAAAATGATCAGAGAGAGAGAGGGAGAGAAGGGGAGAGGACGAGCTACATGTAGGAGAGCAGAGAGTGATGACGAACAGAAAATACTGTAAAGGAGAGAGTTAAAGGTAGCTCAAGAGGAATATATTAAAGGGGAGGTGTTTTATTTTAAATCTGGGCCCTGGGCACTGACTAACAGGTGCAAAAAGGTTTCAAAACGCTCCTGTAGATTGCCTCTAACTGCTGCAACGTAAACCTTCCTATAAGGTTGTACGTTTTTCTTTTGCCATCGTTAGGCTCGTAGTTCTTTGCAGAAATCCAAAAAAACTTCTGTGACGTAAGAGTGATAAACAGATTTTTTTTTTTTTAAGTACTGGCAGTCACCTTCAATATGGGAAACAAGAATACAAACAAAGTACGTGAAGTTAAGCATCAATTAAAGTTGAAAGCCTATCTCCTGTTTTATTCATTTGTTCTTGTGCATGGCTCATTTCACTGATCAGTGTATTGTCAAAAAAATACTAAAGCTAATCAGAGTTAAAAAAAACAAAATCGAGTGTGATGGAGACACTGAAACTGGATTTCAATATCTGATTCAAGACGAAGAATGCAGGGAGAATGAGAATGGTGATGTTGAATACAAAGAAAAATCACAATTACGAGAAGATAAGAGATTTTCTTTTATTAATAAAAGAAAGAGGAGAATGCAGCGGAGTAAAAGTGAGATAATGCTTGACAGGAGACACACACGCAGACTGAGAGATGGCACACACTCCCCGCACAACACAAAGAAAGACTCCGCAGAGCCATGTAAATGTAAAAAAAGACACAAAGGAGGCCGACAGACGAGCACCCAGACAGACGGACGGACGACGGACGAGGGAGACAGGAACTGTGAAAGAAAAAACCCCCCAGAAAAAGGAGACGAGGACAGAGACAAACTCACAGACTGACACAAAGAGTTTTTCTGCTTTTTGTTCGCCTGTCCTTTTCTAAAAAAAGCCAATTTCCTGAGCGGACAATTGGAAATGCGTAATGTCTTAAAAGTAGTCTGAGGAGTCTGTGCTTCTGTTTGTGAAGGTCATTGTTCGCAGAATTGATTTGTGAACACTTTCCAGACACAGCTGCTGCTTTTGATGCCGTTTGATTGTTAGTGACTTAGCTAAGTTCGGAAAGCTTTACAGAAAGGAACATGGAGATGGAGGTGTTTCTGCTCAGCCAGGTGTTCAAGCATGCATGAGGTGTGCTGACATAGTGGCCAACACGTGTAACTACAACCAAAAGCACATTATATATACAGTCGCCCTGAGTCGGCAGATAATTTGATTACACTCTATAGAACCTGCATTATGTCTTGTAATGCAGATATGTATTTATTTTAATTTATCCATCCACAGCTTAGAAAATGATCCTATCCGCATCATTAGGTCTGAGACAATCTCAAAACCCTTCAGCTACCTTTTATAAACCTCTCTAGACAATGTCTGACTCTTTGGACATTTGGGTGTTGCAAGCAATTAGCAATGAACAACTTCCTTTTCCGTTGCATTGCATGGTTCACGGTCCAGTAAGCAACTTGAGAATCAATCAACCAATCAGTATTTGTATAGCGCTAATTCACAACAGACGCTTAGGTTACAGACCTCACTCGTAGTTAAGAACGATGGGATAGGTGAGATGGAATAAGATGCAGGAAGGATTTCTCCTTTGTATTCCTGACGTTCCTGTTGTACACACTTCCTTGCCGCTAAGGTGGAGGTCGGAGCAGGCCGTGCATGAATGAGGACGGCGTATGAGGACAAATGAGGCTGGGCGTCAGGGACGTTGGGTGGTAGTAGTGCCAGATCATCTTGCTGATGGTTGGGGGAGCTCTGTCTGCTGGAGAGCGTGGCTTCTGCTGCTGGGACAAAGCCTCTTGGGCTTCTAACACACTGACGCAGAAGGGGAGGGGTCCATAGCAGCAGGCCCTCCAGTTACGTCTGCAAAATGAACATCATCATATCTCGTCTGTACATTTTTTTTAATTTTTTTTTAATTTTATATACTTTATTAATCCCCTACGGGGAAATTGTGGTTCGCACTCTGTTATTTTTAGACATGCTTCTCACACACACAGGCCTGAATCACACACATGCACAACGAGACCTGTGGACATGCATTAATGGAGAGATGTCAGAGTGCGGTGGCAGCCCCTTGGGAGGCGCCCCCTGAGCTGGTGGGGGTTCGGTGCCTTGCTCAAGGGCACCTCGGCAGTGCTCGAGAAGTGGTCTGGCACCTCTCCAGCTACCAGACCAACTTCCATATTTTGGTCCGCATCGGGAATTGAACCGGCGACCCTCCGGTTCCCAACCCAAGTCCCTACGGACTGAGCTACTGCCGCCCCAAGTACATGGTGAGTCTCTGGAAATAGTTACACAGAAGATTCATTCTAAACTTCAGCAAGCCTGAAAAATCAACCGAGTTTGATTGTGATTTACTCACCTTAACGGGTCTTACGTTTGCTGAAATGACAACATCACGATGCAGATTTGTTAAAAGCCAAGCTTTGTTGGATCCTTCGTTTCTAAGGAATCTAGGGAGACTTTTTTTTCTGCTTGAATTTCTGATATGGCAGTCTTCATTGTGCCTTCGTTTCTCTTAGTTTCACTCTGTCACCTTTTTATTTTTCTGCACAAATCCCCTCTTTCCTCAGGCGTTTTGCAGCCCTGCAACAGCTTGACAGCTGAAAGAAACATACAGTCATGGGGTTTTTAAAGAGAGCTAGACTGAGTTCAGCTTACAATGCCGGGGTTTTATGTGTGTGTGTGTGTGTGTTTGTAGGTGCTCCCTGTCATTTTCAGCACTGATGTCGCTCAGACTGACAGTCCAGGACCCAGACTGAGCTCCACAAAGCCTCGCTGCTCTGCCTCCCCTCACTCTATTTCATTACTTTCTTTAATTCCTCTCTCTCTCTCTTTTTCACACCTTCCTCCTCCCTGGCGCTCGCTCCTCCTGAGGCGTCTTTGTCCCAAATTTGCCTCCCAGTTTCCATCGATGTTATTTTTTCAGGTTTGACAGCTTGACAGAGGAGTGTGTTTGAACTGTGCTGAACGTCTCGAGCTGTATTTTGACATGTTTCTCGTATCTGTGTGTGTTTTCTCGCGTGCTTGTGCGTGTGTGTGCTTGTCATATTTTTCCTCGGAGTGGTTGAAAACAAATCAGCAGTAATCAGAGAGTGCCTCCCCGTTCAGTTGTGACACATATTTAACACACATCCATGTCAAAGACTGAAACACACACTCTGTCATGCCTTGTTTACACTGCCAGCAGTAATAGACTTCTGAATTATAGTGCATCGCAGTCGTATAGCATTAATCCTGTGCGTGTGCGTGTGCGTGTGCGTGTGCGTGTGTGTGTGTGTCAAGTGGCTGCTGATGGGAGCAGAGGTTAAATATGCTGCTCCGTTTTTCGGTGGCTGCCGGTGATTTGAGAGCTCTCGTCGAGGCCGACTTGATTGCATTTGTGATTTGTGGGTGGTCGAGGAGCGGCGAGCGAGGGTCGGAGAAATGACAAATGGAGCGAGGCGATAATCACGCGCTGACAGGGTGACGGACAGGCGGTGTGTTAATACTTATATTTTTTGCAGTGTTTAGAGGAGAGAGCGCTGCTCGAGGTTTGAGTGTAGAAGAAATGTCAGCTCTGGGTTTACGCTGATAGACACACGCAAAACATTTCACACACAGTCCTCTTTTTTTACATAAACCTCCGAGCTCGCCCCAAAAACATGTCTGCCACTATTTAAAACTGCAGACAGTTTGTTTGTCAACACTGATGTGAATTCTGTTACTTCTGATGCAATTAGTAAAGAGCGAAAGACGTTTCCTTTGAAGCATAATACAATAACCTCCCAATTTCCACATATTCCGTGCGCGCTGCGGCCCGTCAGCGCCACGCACTATAGCGTAGTTCGCTGCCACTCTAGTCAATCGTTGTGTTTCCACAGCGAGCGCCGCGGTCTGTCTCCGGAGCGTGCCACCAGCGCCACTGCACTCTGCTTCTTTTCAAATACGCTGCGCCCTGCCTCACTGGATCCGTTTCTGGAACGGGAGCGCAGTGGAGGGCAGCCACGCTCTGTGCGTTTCCTTGTCTGACTTCCTGTCCGGGTTGTATTCTGTCCAGCTTGACGCGAACCTGTAGCGTACTCGAAAATAGACCCGCAGCTTATTTGAAACATAGCAGAGCTTAGTGGCGCAGAGAGTATGTGGGGACTGGGGCTGACAGCAAAGAAACGAGTGTGAAATGAGTTATTTTAATAGAAATGTTTCTTTTTTTTGTAGATTTTAGTAGATTTGGTTGCCTCTACAGAAACAATATCTGGGAACATCATTCCCCCACGTGCATGATAATCTAAAATATTTATTCTGAAATTGTTAACATGGAAAAGTAGTTTTGAGTCCTATCTACTTCCTCAGCACGTCCTGCAAAGCCTCGGTTTTACAGAAGAAGAAAAAACACTTTCTACACCATGGCTGCTTGACTTGAGGCTGGGCGGGAGAAACATGAGATCAGTTTAAAAGAAGTCAGAACATTGCACTGCGATGATTTATTAATCCATGTAAAGTTGTGCTGCCACGCCTTTAAATCTCAGAGGATTAAAATACCATCACATAACTGAAGGAAAATGAATCTTTAAAGTCTTATTTCTCATCTCTGCCTGGTTAAATAACTTAAGTCAAAAGTCTTCTTACATTTTAAAAAGCATTTTCCTTTTAGGATAAGAGAGAGAACGACGTTTCAACGATTCAAAATAACTGAGAGCTGCACGGAGCTGTCACTCTCTCTCAGACTGAAGTCACAGTTATACGTCCTCAGAGAGAGAGACGGAGTGGTAAAAATCCCTTTCTACCTCCGACTGGAGTAGATAGAGATATCTCAGTGACAGCTGGAGACAAGAGGAACAAGACGAAGGAGAGGAAAAGGAAAAGGAGAATTATTGATGGAGAGAGAGGGGAAGGAAGAACTTACAGACGGCTATAAAATGAATAACAGACTGTGTTTATAATAACTTCTGGAGCAAACATTGACGAGAGGAAATGCTGGAGTTTGACGGAGGATGGGACCTGATGGGGATACCTTTGCTTTTGCAGACAACCTCAAGTGGACACTTGATGAACTGCAGTTTATTTGCACTCCTGCGTCAGCTTCTTTTCCAACACCACTTAGAAACAAATGGCCTGTAGCATTTAGGCGAAGGCACCCATTTTAGATAATTGCTCAGAAATGTGCTCATGTGGAGGTGCCTGAGGCAAGTTGTTGTGCAGGTGAAAGTTTGCAAAGATTACATCCAGAGGCGCTGCTTGTCAACAGGCAAGGCAGGCAACTGCTTGGGGCCCCAGGCCAGTAGGGGGCCCCCAAAGGGCTGACAAACCTTAAATCACAGCTGTGCCTCAAAATGTGCAAATTTTGCAATGACCTCCCTAAGGGGGCCCCATCTGATAGCACTCTATTCCGTGCTCGTTGTCACATTCATTATTCCTGTGAAAACCAAAGTTTGTCAATGAAAGTTACAGAAGGAAAATGAAGAGGAGTTATCTGTATGGGAGTGAAAAAAGAAAGGGGAAATACTAATGAACGCTGGTTGGAGGGGGCCCAGATTCATTTTTTGGCGAGGGCCCCAACATACTCTAGAATCGCCACGGGTTACATCAAGGTGAACGTAGAAACCGCAAATATCCACTTGTCAAGACTCCTGCCAAAACTAAAGGACCCGAAAGTCCAAACAAGCTTTTTAAATGATCAGTAGCTCTGATAAATCTGTGTGTTTTTTCCTTCTTCATATTTTAGATTGTTTGAATTCCACTCTTACTCTGCCCCATAACACACACTCTAAAAACACACAGTGTGTGTGTGTGCATGTCTGGGCTCTTATCTGTGTCGAGCTCTCCCTGAAAGAGCTGCACAAACAGCAGATTGAATGAATAACACACAGACACACACTGCAGGATTTATAGAGGGGAGTAATAAATGCCCATTTTTAAGACCAAGCCACCATATAAAAGCCTCGGATCTCAGAAGTAATGGCTCCCTGCAGGCCAGTGATAACTCTCTCTGTTTATGTGTGAGTGTGCGCGAAAGGCTGAATGGGACAAACACTGAGAGAAAGGCAATAATGTCTGAAAATGACGGACAACCTGGGAGAGAAAAGGCTGATAACCACGAGGAGCGAGAGAGAGAAATCATCGACAGCGTCTGGTTTCATTCTCCGTCTCCGCTCGCTGCGTCTGATCCGAGCCGCGTACGTTTCTTTCTTCATTTGCAGTTAGAGGGGAGATTATATACCGCACACCCTGCTGAGGCTGAGAGACTGATGGTCTCCATCGATGTGTGTGTGTGTGTTTGCTTGTGTGTTCACACCTGTGTGTGTGAAGGTGTCAACAGTGTTATAAAAATAGCTGTTATATTCCCTGAGTGATTTTCTCCTTCAGGCGAACACAGAGGAAAAAGTTCTTACGATGAATATATGTGAGCATGTCTGATGCAGGGAGGAAACAATCATCTCTCTGTACAGATAATTCAATTTGACCAGTGGCAGAAACATCCAGAAAAGCTGAAGCAAGGATGCCGATACATTCGTGATTTGTTATTTTAAATAATGAAGGACAAAAATTTAAAGTACAACTTTTTCAGAAGAACTGTTATTGGATTTTCTTTGTCCATGTGGTGGACACTGAAGCTTCAGTGTTTATCCAGCTCTGCATCGGTCTGTAAACCTTTCTGCGTTCTAACCTCTCTCCATTTTTCAAAAGCATCTCCAATATTGATCCTAGTTTGAGCACGTTTCTGCTCGTGGAGCTTATTAGAAACATGCAGAGGCTTTTTAGGTCGGGTACAATCACTTCTATCTGAACCAGTTCTCTTGCCCGCTTCCATCGCTGCAACACCTGTTGGTTTGACCTGATAACTGCTCTCATATCTGGCAAACCGAGGGGCGTCCAAAACGGCCGTGTGGGGGTGCCTTAAAACCGCCTACCTTCTCTGGTCCAAACAAATCCAGACCATTCAGGACCAGAATCTAAAGTTAGAAGGAGGACATACTGGCTGCTGCATTGTTGTCAGAGAAGCCAGCACTTCAACATAGCATGTTTCCTTAATGTCTGATCATAGAGTAAGCTCACTTTATCATCTCACTCACTACACATCTCACTGGTTGGACCTTAAATGTTCTCACAGGAGCTTAAAAAAAGTAAACATTGATTGTTTTGATTCATTTTTTGCAGTGTAGTGTCAATGACTTAGCTGGAACATTCAGCAGTCTAGTCTCTTTATTTATAATTTTACTGAACTATGACACAGAAGTAATTTCCGCTGGGTATGAGCACGTTGTAAATGAAATGGAAAAGATGACTTGCCGCTGATGAATGGAGATATTCCAGCTTCATTCTCACTCTGTCTGTCATGATAACTATTAGTACATTTGTTTTGTGTCAATATTTCAGAAGCACAGATGTTTCATCAATAACAAGCTTCCAGTCTGTAAACAGAAACCTTCAGATGACTCAACTCTGTGAAACACATCTTTTCATGAACGCAGCACAGACTAATCGCCTCTGAGAGGACTCCACGCTCCATCGTACAGGAAGGGAGGGTAACAAATACAGTTTGGGAAATGTTTTAACAACACAGAGCTCACGTTATCTATTTTATCTGCCCTTGATTTGTCGGCAGAACCTGACGAATCAAGGGCATGGAGCAAAGTTGTAGGACAAGCTGACCCCTGCAGCTCTTTCAAAGACACACCCACCTAGAAGCTCGCTCAAATTTCTCTTTGACTGCAAACAGAGACGACCAATCGGATGAGAGTGGGCATGTGGGGATGGGGCCTTAAAGAGACAGCAGCTGAAAAGAAGCGTTTCATGCAGACGCTAAAATTAGGGATTTTACTGATGACGGTATCAGATAAATGAGGAGGTTTTTGAGCGACACATCTCGTATAACTTATCAACAGTTGACCCAGAGCGACATCATTAATGGTCAAAGTGAGAATAATAAATCTCCCTTAACTTGTTTGTATAATTACTGCACATTTGAAGCCAGGTTGCAAGAAAAGATGTTCGTTTTCTTTAAAATATCATTTTTTATCCCATCAAGGAAAACATGCACACCCACTGCTCAGGCATTAAACATACTGGGTGCCTTAACACTGAAAGCCTACTGACATTATAACCAAATGCTGACAATTAAATATTAATATTTAATGTGCCTCTGAGCACGTTATTGTGTGATTAGCCTGCGGGGGAAGAAACATGCAAATTACCTGGAGTGCATCTATGTTCATTTTTGCAACTCTTGATGCTGCAACAATGAAAAATCAGCAGCCATGAATCATAAACAGTAAAGTTATGGATCATATTTGTCAAACAATTCAAAGAAGATGCATCACGACAGTTCTGGAGTGACTTCTGATAACAGACGGGGCCTGCAGTGAATGAAAGTTGTTGGTGTATAGTCTGAAAGTCTGACACACCTGCAGAGAAGTGACTTCAAAGCTCCTCTCTTTCCCTCAGTTGGAGAGCTCTGTCTGTCTGGCTCTTTCAGTGTGTCTGTCTGAAACAGTACATTCAAACACCCTTTTTGGTATTCTGCACACATTAAACAACATGCACAGAGGCTTAAAGGCAAAAGCACACATATCCCCAGCACTTTAATACATGCACACTTTAAACCAGCCATGTACAGACACAGAAATCATGTAGACGAACACAAATTACTCTCCATCAGTTAACATAAAAAACATGTTAGAGAAGCATAAACACATCATGTGTCATTCACACAGAGGCACGTAGCACCATGTGCGGCCACTCCAAAAACGACTTAGCGCTGGGAGCGCCTGTGGAGCACATTTGAGCTCATATAAGGAAAAATACTCTGAAATCCATCACTCTTCAGTGAGCTCTGACTGAAGTGGTAAAGCCTGTATTCTGCTTGATTTGTTGGCTGCTTCGGCCAAAAGTGACAAAGACGAGCGTTGCAATTCCACGTCTTGAGCTGAAAAGTTGAATAATGTTTAGCTAAATAGCTAGATAACGGGTCATCAGACTGGGACCTGGCACTGATCCTAGCTAACAGGTCATCAAACTGGGACCTGGTACTGATCCTAGCTAACAGGTCGTCAAACTGGGACCTGGTACTGATCCTAGCTAACAGGTCATCAAACTGGGACCTGGTACTGATCCTAGCTAACAGGTCGTCAAACTTGGACCTGGTACTGATCTTAGCTAACAGGTCATCAAACTGGGACCTGGTGCTGATCCTAGCTAACAGGTCATCAGACTGGGACCTGGTACTGATCCTAGCTAACAGGTCATCAGACTGGGACCTGGTACTGATCTTAGCTAACAGGTCGTCAAACTGGGACCTGGTACTGATCCTGGCTAACAAGTCATCAAACTGGGACCTGGTACTGATCCTGGCTAACAAGTCATCAAACTGGGACCTGGTACTGATCCTGGCTAACAAGTCATCAAACTGGGACCTGGTACTGATCCTAGCTAACAGGACCTGGTCCGTCTCAAGTCGCTGGAAGCTGCAGGAGAGTTTATCCAGACACAGTTCATGGAGGAGGAGAGAGATTAACCCAGCTGAGAGAGAGTCCAGGGGAAGTTTCACAAAAGATCTTGATGGAAGATTTGGCTTGCTTCGGTCTGAACACAGGTTGATGGAGATGTAAAGAAAGGTCTTTGAAGGTAGAAAAATGGATGTCAAAAAGCATCACGCTGTCTGAAAGAGCTACATGACAACTTTCAAAGATATAATCAAGTGTTTGCAGAGTTTAGACGAAATCTTCCACGGTCAAACAAAGATTAAAAACTGCACTTAGGAACGATTAAATCCTCTGAGTGTTCTTCATAATGGAGCTTTTTGTCAGAAAGAAACATTTGTGACGGTCATATTGTGCAGATTGTGTGCTTCTTTGAATCATTTGCAGTGCCATTGTTCCGTCTATCAGGCTGACAGAGCATCATTATTTATTGCAAACATCTTTACGCTGCTGTTTTTTGTGTCTTATTAGCATTATAATACACTTCTTGAAACACAGTATGAGCAGATTTGTGTTTTCCCTATTTTTCTTCGTCTCCTCTTTTGTTTCCTCTACTTCCTTACCTGTCCTGTCCACCCCCTACCTGTCAACCCCCCCCTCCCTCCTCCTGTCTCAGTGTGACTTCTCAAATGAGGCTTGAGAAGGCAAATAACCAAGATGGGAAATGTGCGGAAATGCAGAAGTCATTAAAAAGCCAATTACCCGCAGGTTCAGTGCTACAGGGAGGAGATCAGGGAATAGTGGAGAGAGCGGTCGTAAACCTGGTGATATATGGAAACCAAATAGGTCTGCGAGTGTATGTGTGGGTGTGTGTGTGTGTCTATACTGTGTTTGGAATTTAGCACCTCAGTGCTTTTGTGCATTCATTTGTGAATGTGTAGGAGTTATTTGTGCATCAAGAGAATATTCTCTAATGTGCAGGACACTTCTTTTGTCCGTATATTTCAAATTCCTGCAAGTGGATCAGTGTTTAAGTATGCATGCTTGTGTGTGTGTGTGTGTGGGTGTGTTTGTGTGTGTGTGTGTGTGTGTGTGTGTGTAAATCAATGTCCCAATGAGAAACGGATGTTTAATTTCAGTGTCATAAATCTGTGTTGCAGGGAACAATATTAAACTTTATTGCCATTTTTCACGTTCACTTTATGCTGCCCAGGAGTCATCTATCACTTAGCAAACACACACTTATACACACTCTCACACAGGCAGATAGACACTTGTGTTTGAGCACACACACACACACACACACACACACACACACACACACACACACACACACACTCACTCATTTACACACCTAAAACTGATGACACGTGCAGTATGTATGAGGCAGTATGTACAAGGTCAAACATCAGACTGTATATGTTGCAAGTTTTCAAAGCTCTTGAAATGCAGCAGCTACCTGAAGTACATGACAGATCCAGGTACCCCTCTAGTGTTAGTTTGCACATGCAGGACTCGGCCATGACGTTAGCTACGTTAGCTATCATAAACAGCAGTGTTTCCAACACATAGACAATACTCGAGCGGGCCGCCTAAGTATAAATCTGACCTTTTTTGACCAACTTTTTTGCTTTTGGTTTATCCATAAAAACACCACGTGCACACGCGAGAGAGAGAGAAAAAGAGAGAGAGAAGTCCTCTGACAGTACATCCCTCCTATTGAGGTGCTTTATGTCTCATTTCAAGACTCTAGCTTCTTATGGCATGGTTTTAATATTTTACTGAAGCTGCGGTGGTCGTTCTGTCCCTCTACTGGCTAGCCGAGGTATTACAGGTTAATTGCATTTCAGCACAATATGCTAACTCTTCATTTGGCCTTGCAGAGGTTTAGCATTTCAGTCCACACACACCATTATGTGATGATAATTATCTGCGGACTCGAGAGACGTAGTTAAAGTTCATATAATTACAATGGTCTCACACACACACACACACACACACACACACACACACACACACGCACACACACACACACACACGCTGTGGATCCAAACACGCTACACTGAGCAATGCTTCAGCCCCACAGGCTCTACTTCATTAAAGGGAAATACCACTGAACTTCAGCTGCTGCAGAAAACTTTTATGAAAAGGCCAAATCAAGTTTTTACTCTGAGCTGAATGTAAATGAGTTTGTAGCTGATTCAGTATGTGAGGTTACGTGTTCTGTGACTCTTTGCGTGTTCTGTGACTCTTTGAGTACAACTTTTTCTTTGATTGTGCTCATGACGTAGTCTGACCCCGGCTTAAGTATGACCAAAGAACAAGGTTTGGATCCAAGCTTAGTCTTTAAAACACCAAAGCAACAACAATGAGATCAACAAACAAACAGATCCAGCTAACGGAAGACCAGAGCTGTAGCGATTTCAACTTTCGACATGATTCTAATAGAATCAAACGAGTCTGATACCTGCATAGACTGTAAATATTAATGTACGTAGCCTGAGTAACGTCACCCGTCTGTTCCTGCAGGGGGCTCCGGAGGCTCATCAGCAGCAGCCGCCATGCTGGAAATGCTGTCTCAGTCTAACTTTTAAGCGGGTTTTAAGCCTCCTGACAAACCGTTACACCGCGCCCGCCTGTCAGTCAGGTCAGCTATGCACCTAACTATGGATAACACGTATCTTTTTCAAAATCAAAACAGAGCTGTTTTTAAGTGTGGGCCAGTGAGGACAATAACTAATCAGACCTGTTTGTTTTTTTGTACCAGGCGACAGCCTCAAGTGGACACTCGATGAACTGCAGGTGTTTGCACTTCCGCATTGGCTTCATTTTTCAAGACCGGAGGTTATCGTTTGGATACCTGCTTTGATACCATAGCAACAAAAATAGAAGTCCTAGACATTAATTATTGGGACACTTCTCACCCAAAAATTGCAGGCAAACTTCTGCGCATCATATAAATTGAACAAATAATACCAAATTGTAACAGTGCCCTCTCTGCTCCTGCTCCAACTCAAAACAAGAAGTATTTATTCTCCTACACGAGTAAAAATGTGTGATTTTTTTTGTAGTTTACAAAACGGATCTTCGCCCCCACATAGACCCCTAACTCCCCAAAACACAAACGGCGTGCATTCCTGCACATCCATCTGTATTCAGCCTGTGGGGGCTGTTCATTGAGTTTTCAGCTCTTAAATAAGGAATGAATGGATGGAGTGTCTCACACACACTGACGCACACACTGACACACACACACACACACACACACACACACACACGCCTTCAGGCCTTTGTGAAGCTGCAATAATCCCTCCCTAATAAGCTGGTAAAGACAGGGAGATTGGCATTATTGATCAGGTCTTTAGGGAAAACCTCCCTGCTTCCTCTGAGATGTTTAATCAATAACCAGCCTATAAGTCACACACACACACACACACACACACACACACACACACACACACACACACACACACACACACACACACACACACACACACACACACACACACACACACAGTGAAACCAATACAGAAAATCCCTGAGCTGGATTCCACCCATGGGAACTCTAAATCCCAAAAGCCCTTGCTGCTGGGGTCATGGGTGGTTTGACCTATAGGAGATCGAAGAGCGGGCATGTGACTGCTCACACCAGAGACAATGGATGGGAGGTCGACTTGTGTTTGGCTCTGCCCCCAGGTGTCTCATCCATCAATGTGTGTGTGTGTGTGTGTGTCGGCCTGAGGTTTCTCTCTGTATCAAGAAAAATAAAAGAGTTAAAGGAAGAAAAGTAAGAGTAATGCAGGAGGGAGTGATAGATGGACGAAAGGAAACGAAGGGAGCAGCTGTACTAAGAAAATGCGGAAAATTGAACGAGCAGATAAAAGACGAGATAGATCAAATGAAACTTATCAAAGGAGTGGAGAAGATAGTGAACAATGAACGAGGTTAAGGAAAAGGGAACCATCTATTCTTGAAAAGCTGCTGTTTTTATTTCTGTTAGTGTTCTTCTCCAGCTGGAGAGTGTTTTCAGATCTGTAAGCAAGCCGACGAGACACACATGCATCGTTCTTTGTGAATTTGGTTTAAAACCTTAAACATCACGTTGCTAGTTCCCCAAATGAGTAGTAACAAGGTGCTTAACTTTTCACGAAGCTACCTACATGATAAGGAGGTTGCAGACATTTATCCTCCAATATCAAACACCTTAATAACACAATATGAGACCATATTTTAAAATGTTTACAGCGACTGATGCACAAAATACAAAATACATTTAGTTTGTAAGGAAAGGCTCCAAGAAAGGCTTCTAGTAACTTTTCGTCACAAAGGAGAAGAGTGGTGTGCATGAAAAACTGACAGAACAGTAAGAAAAACTAAAAACGAGCTGTATGATGGATGTTTCCAGGCCACATGTGGACACGTCGTATCTCTCCACGCCATCACATCACATCTCTATCGCTGCTTTTCAAACGCCGCGTCCAAATTACAAATGTAAACCGAGCTCTTAGAAGCTGAAAGAGCTGCAGAGAGAGAGAGAGATCCTCGCTCAGAGCACAGAGGACGTCTTAATCCGAAAAACACGACACACACAAACCAGCCGATAAGGAGAATGAAAGAGAGATTTAAGAGCTACACAGCCACAGAGCTGCACGCTTTGAGCACAGACCCCAGGGAGCCATTTGAGCACATCGCACTCTGTGAACATCTTGCATCGCCCGTCATGTTTCAACAGAAAGTGTGCGCATGTAATTGATCTATTAAAGAGCGATTTAGTGCGCGCTTCTCTCCGCTTTGTTGCACAAACTGCTTTCATGTCTGAACCTCCAAACGGGATTGTTTGTAGAAAGTTTGGAGCCGATTTAGTCGCAAAGTTTTTTTTCCTTCTTCGTGGAGTGCAGAAAATATCTGACGATCTTTGATAGATATGTAGATAACATGCAAATGTTATGTATATGCATGCACTACAATCCTACCTGTGTTTATGGATGCTTTCATCCGAGGACCTTACTCTTTTTACTCTGCAGCGAAACTGTCTGCCGGTTCCTGCTGCAGAGTTATTTTGCTTACACTGATGATTCATTTGCTAGTCTTCTGACGACTCAAAGCGCTTTCACACCGCAGGTCACACCTACACATCCACACACTGATGGCAGAGGCTGCTGAGTAAACAGTCCATCAGGAGTAACTAATCCATTCATACACATGCTTACGGTGCTGTCGAAGCAGCGGGAGCAACTTGGGGTTAAGTGTCTTGCCCAAGGACACATCGGACATGTGGCTGCAGGAGCTGGGGATCGAACCCCCGGCCTTCTGGGTTGAGAGACGACCAACTCCACCAACTGAGCCACGCGGCTGACAACGTTTCCGTAAGCTTTGGCTTTTAGATACGTCAGTCATTAAAATGTCTGTGACAGTTTTGGAACACGTGGAACCGGAAAGTTTTGAATTTAAGGTAAATTAAAATGGGATCACGTCATAAAACGGTGCAGTATGTCTGCAGAGGAGGTCTGTTTTTAAAGAGTTAAAGAAAAAAACATCCTGGAACGAGCTGCTTAAACCTTCACCTCTCAAAGGGGGTAGCTTAAGCCCCGTTTCCACCAAGCAGTCCGGGTTGGTTCAGTTCAGTTCAGTACGGTAAACCCTGAACTTGCTTGTGTTTCCACAGCCAACTAGGAAATAGTGTGAAATCATAGCAGCCCAACACAGTGTAGCCCGCTGTTAATTAAGTTCAACGAAGAAGAAGGGACACAGTAAAAAAAGGGACCCTCTAGGGTCGGATCGGTACCCTTGGCACCCCAGCAGGAGGGTACCAAAAAAGTAGGACGGTACGGATCCCTTATTTACCATCCCATTCCCAACTTTTGTTGGTCCTCAAAGCAGGTAGCCCAGGTTCAAATCCTGCCTGTAGCTCCGTCCCCTCATGTCATTCCTCTCTCTCTCTCTCTCTCTCTGATGACTGACTCTATCCACTGTCCTATCCCTAAATACAGGCATTAAAACCCTCCTCCTCTCGGTCTGATTGTGATGTCAGGATCCCCTGCTCTCTTTCAGACAAACATTCACTTCATCATTGTTTGCCTCTTTTAGCCTCCAGGTTTTGGCAAAGTATCAAAATGTATCTTTTGTGTTTCGTGCAAATGAAGAGAGGCAGCCAGCCGCCGTGTAAAGCAATGTAGCAGCATTATGGAAGCTATTTAGGAGGTTTGTGAGGAGTGACAAAATACCCCCCCCCCCCCCACAACACACACACACAGACACACATTCAGACACAGCACCTGCTCCATTTGCTGTAATAGGGGTAAATGAATTAGATTCTGATGCTTTAAAAGCTTTTTCTTTCGACTCGTATTGAAAGTAAATTTCACTCTAATGGCGAGGCGTCTGTGTTTACCTGCCGCCGCAGGGGGGGAAGAAGTATGGCCTATAAATGGATTTTAAAGAAGGTAGAGAGAGAGACAGAGAGAGAGAGAGGATGGAGGATTCAGAGGATGCAACAGGGAGCTCACAGCACATCCTCACACTCAGACTGATGGAGGAGTTATTTACTTTTATTGTGCTGCCCATCGCCCCAATAATGGCACATCAATTATTGATGTGTCATGTGTCACGTTACTGCAGAGCTGCAAGAGAGGAAGGAAGAGGAGAGAGATAGATGTGAACAGCCAATGAAAAGCTACATATACTTAACATGTTGTTTAAAGGTATAATATGTGACTTTCAGACTAGATGGTGCACCATGCTCTCAGACCAAAACTAAACCCCCTCAGTGCACCGTCTCCTCTCCGCCCCTCCCTCAGGGTTCTGACTGAGTGCATCCGTTTGTAGGACTGATCTCCATTCAGATATGCAGCCGAAGGTTGATTTGGTTCTTATTTATTTAAAGTATCTTTCTACAGTTTGGATGTCTTTTGTTTCCCCCTTCAGTTGCACTCTTGCAGTCTCCCTGAGTGGGCGAGGCCGTCTCTCATGTAGCTTTGTGTGTTTTTTTGTGTTTGTATGATGTTGTAGGGCCATTACACATTCAGGACACAGAACATATGGGTCCCAGCTCACATTATGTATGTGTGTGTGTGTGTGTGTGTGTGTGTGTGTGTGTGTGTGTGTGTGTGTGTGTGTGTGTGTGTGTGTGTGTGTGTGTGTGTGTGTGTGTGTGTGTGTGTGTGTGTGTGTGTGTGTGTGTGTGTGTGTGTGTGTGTGTGTGTGTGTTTGTGTGAATATGCGTGTGTGTTTGGTACCTCAGGGGGGAATTGGGTGTACTAAATGTGTGAAATGGGCCGAGGACCGATGTGATGTTTGTGTCGGACTCCAGTGATTCCCTTTGTCGTGCCTTTCATGATGATGATGATGATGATGAAAGTGAAGATGACTCATTTTAATGCATCAACAGTGTTTTTTTTTTTTTTTCCGGCTCGAGTCACATCTGCAACCCAGCTGACGCCTCTGTGTTATAGTCCTATATCCTTCCTCAACTCCTTTCCTTGAACCCTCAAATTTCCCTGTCTCTCACCCCGAACTTCCACCAGATCCGTGTGCATTGCGTGTCCGCTCCGGTGTGTGACGGATCCGTGCACACTCGTCCGTCAACACCCACCGGCTCCGTTCTCTGCAGCACGGAGAGCACAGCCGGACAGCTAGAGTGGATAGAGAAGGAAATCCCGCGGTAATTTTACAGATTCACTTGTGACAGCGCGAGATAAGACGATGTACATGGTATTAAGCTCTATATAAAGCTTATAAACACATAAACAAACACACATACGGTCGTTTTTTCTGAACTGTCAAAACGGAGTGTTTTATTCTGAAAATAAACCGGAGGTTTTAATGTTGTATCGGTGTCTGACTCCCCGTCCCGCTTGTTCTTTTCTCTGCTAAATTGATGCGTCGTGCTCCGGTATCCGGCAAAAATAAAAGCCTTGCGTATCTGCTCCGGAGGGCTCCGGACTGCCGGAGCTGAGACAGATAAAGTGAAACCTACAGTATCAGCTCCGTTGCCGTAACAGAGCGGAGACGGACCGAACACGCATCTGGTGGAAGTCTCCGTAGTTTGTCTTTTAAATGTAAAAAAACATAATAGTTTGTAACTTTTTTTTATCATGTTCCACCTCTTGACTCCTCGTTATGTCCCTTCTGAAGAAAGTGTCTCTCCATCTTTCCGTGCTTTATTGAGAAAAACAGCGATAAAAAACAGAAAGAAAATACAGAAATAAACTCTTTTTTTCTGGAACATGCTACCTGCTGCTTCTAATGGAAGAGAAATGACAGCTAGCACATCCCCAAGCGATCCTAAGTAGGAAGGTGGGCTGATGTGTGCGCGCGTGTGTGTGTGTGTGTGTGTGTGTGTGTGTGTGTGCGTGTGCGTGTGCGTGTGCGTGTGCGTGTGTGATACCTTGTCTTTAACCAGCATCCCACGCTTTTCATAACCAGTTTCCTGCTGCTGTAAAGGGACTCAGTAACTCCCCTATCCTCCCACACACACACACACACACACACACACACACACACACACACACACACACACACACACACACACACACACACACACACACACACACACACACACGCACACACACAATAGAAACACAGACAGTGACGCAGTAATAATACAGAAACACACTCTCACACACAGATGCACAATAAAACCTCGTTTTTTCCCCCTAAGTTCGTACAAGACGTCGTGGAAAGTGACTTTGACAAATGGACGGAGTGTCAGTAAAACTAACAAGACATATAATCCTGATCCTGATTGAAATGTTAACATTAAGGATTTGATTAAATATCAGAAGTGACCCTACAGTAGGTCCAC
>CM036538.1:33047393-33072393 GCA_020745685.1 Tautogolabrus adspersus
TTTTTTATTACTCTTTTATTAGTGCTGGCAACGAAGAGAGTGGAAATGTGTCTGACTGACTTCATGATCTGCTTTCAAAAGTGCAGAAAGTCAAATCAGTTCTGCAAGCTGCTCTTCAATTTGACGAGTTAAAGAAGACGAACAGCAGATGCAAAATGGAGGTATCAGAAGGTCAAAGCCAACACAAGGTTCACCCTCGTTTTAGAACGAGCTTTATCGGCTTGGTGTTTCTCCTCACTGTGATTATATTTTCTCTTCTTTGCCGCTACGCCCACGTCCGTCATATTCATCAGTTTGAATTGCATTAAAATCGCTGAATTGTATCCACTCCTAAACTCACCTGCTGCGCTGTCATTGGCTGGAGGAAACACACCAGCTCCGCCTAGAAACGTCCTGAGTCAACCAAAACAAACCAGAACAGTATATTCCAGTCAGAGGACAGGGTCTCTGCAGACACAGTCACCAGCACACATGTACGGAGGCCCAGAAGGGAAGATGGAGGACGATAAGTCTGTATTTTATTTTGAGGGAAGAAGCTGCTGACTCTGTCTTTAAGGTTGACTGATTGATGTGAACGATGTAGACAATTTGAACAACTCTAACAAAAGAATGCATCTGAAGGTAGAACCTGCACTAGCTTGAGGTAAAGCCGCCGTAATCTTTCCAAAGCTGGGATGTAGGAGGTCTGTTGCCAGATGACTCTGACATTTTTTGAGCGCTGTGCAAGAATTGACATTTTGCACACACGCTAAACAAAAGTCACGTGTAGCGAGTGGCCTGCATGCCTTTGCAATGCTCAAGACAAAAGATAAAAGAAGCATTTCCATAAACAAATATTCAATATACTGTTGCAAAGATTGTTCAAAGTGCTTTTGTTAGCCGGTTGTTGTGATGTCACCAAAGCCTGTGATGCTGAAAAGCCTCTTCAGTCACAAGGATTGACCGAATACACCTGCTCATGTCCATCCCATTCTAGAGTAAAAAGGATGACTGTTTCAGTTCGGTGCTCTGGAGTTTCTTTTGGACGATATCCTCGGAGCACTTCTCTGCGTTAAAGCTCACCTATTCTATTCTGATCACATTTAAACCTTTTCTCTTCCTGTGCGTGTGTGTGCAGGTTCGTTCATGGTGGTGAACGCTTCGGGCCGGGCGTCAGGGCAGAAGGCTCACCTCTACATGCCCACCCTGAAGGAGAACGATACCCACTGCATCGACTTCCTGTACTCGCTGTCCAGCAGGGACGGAGCCAGCCCGGGCACGCTCAACGTCTACATCAAGGTTTGTGTGTGTGTGTGTGTGTGTGTGTGTGTGTGTGTGTGTGTGTGAGTGACAGGCGGTTAGAGATGGATTGACAGATGAGGGTGCTGATAGAGTGAACAAACTTAACAGGTAAACAAACAGACAGACCTCTGTTCTCTGTCAGGGAGGGAGGAGTCTGCCCGGGGGCTTTGTGTGTTTGTGTGGTGGTCTGTGTATGTGTGTGTGTGTGTGCGTGTGTGCATGTGTGTGTCTGTCTGTCTGTCTTAGATAGTATGGTTAGAAGTGTGGTGGAGAGATTTCTGTGATGATGAGCAGAAAGACAATCAGTAAATGATTTTGTTTTGCAGGTGAGACAGCGTGCAGGACTTTGTTTGCATGTTTGTTCCTAAAACTCCTAAAAGTTTTCACTTTCTGAACCTCTGAAACTTTTTTTATGACATGCTGTCTGTTGTACCTGTGCGTGCGTGCCTGCAGGTGAATGGAGGAGCTCAAGGTAACCCGGTGTGGAACGCCTCTGATACTGTCACTGAAGGCTGGGTGAAGGCCGAGCTCGCCATCTCTACATTCTGGCCCAACTCCTACCAGGTAACACACACTATGACACACACACAAAAGTTGCTGTAAACATGTGAAAACACTGACAACATACGCCCTCTTGAAGCAGCGGGAGCTACTTGGGGTTAAGTGTCTTGCCCAGGAACACATCGGACATGTTGCTGCAGCAGCCGGGGATCGAACCCCCCCGACGTTCTGGTTGAGAGACGACCGACTCTACCAACTGAGCCACAGTTGAATCTCATTTTCAAACAGTATCGTTTGCCTACAGTGATAAATGCAAACAATATAAAAACCGTTGAGCAGAGCCGACATCGATCCGTGTAGTCGTCTGTCCATTTAGAAACCGTAAAGCGTTTTTGGAGCATCCACAGCCAATCAGGAGTCAGCTAGTCTTTGTTTTCGTCAGGGAGCTTTTCCACAAGAAATTCCGACCAATTAGAGAGCCTTTTTATAAAGTTTCATCACTTTGAATATGACCAACGGCCTCTCACATAAACTGCCGCTCTTAAATGGCTCAGTGTGTGGTTGTGTGTGGGTGTTCTTATATCGAGGTGCAGTGACATTCACCCTGCTGTGTTGTTTTATTGAGGTGTCGCAGTGGGGACAGTGTTTTACCTTAATGACTGAGCTGCGTTCAGTAAATGAAGGCACCTCTGTGACGCACACACACACACACACACACACACATCCAAGACTCAGAGGTAACCAATGAAATGAAAACATTTCCCTGCCTAATGAGGACTCACCTCCCACAGAGACGTGACACTTTCTTCTGTCAGAGCGGACAAAAACATTTTCATATTAAAGGAAAGACGACTGCAAAGGCAGGGACAAACTCTACCTCCTAATGCTCTCTTTTAAACCCGCTTTTCTTTCTATAACAATGTAAAACATGTTTGTGGGGTGCTTTTTCTCTGTAAAGGAAAGAGGCCCAGACTGAGTTCAAACACAAGTTTAAAAATATATATATTTGAATTGCATGTTTCCCTTTGTTTCTGGTCTGTGGCCGTGTAAACACAGGCTGAACTGGACTGATATGCCCCTCTGCCTTAGAAAACAATGCACACAACAAATTTAGAAAAATTACAATAAATATAGATAACATAGAAGAAGAATTCCAGAAAGATGGGCGCTTAAAAATCATTTTTCACACAAAGCAGACCTGTCCTGACTCCTAGAAACCCGACATCTGTGCTGGAGAGGGGGATTTATATTTTGAGGGAAAGAAAGAGGCTAAAGTTTTCCCAGAAGTCTTCAGTATTCACACTGAGTCTCAGCTTCTCCTGTCGAGGATCCTGACAAGTATAGCACAGAGGTTTGTGTAAAAGTGTGTGTGTGTCCTCAGTGTGTGTTTGTGCGTGAGCATTTATGTGCAGGTCAGAGGTGCATGGCCCCATGACAGCCCCGCTGACTTCCTGTCACCCACTGAGCGCGTGCAGAGTCTGTGGGAGAGAGAAAAAGAAAGGAGTGACGTAATGGGAGAGAGATCTGATTATAGAAAGAGAGACAAAGCAGGGAGTGATGCAGGAGGAGGAGGAGGAGGAGCATATGTGGTTGGCATAAGGAGAGAGACAGATGGATGTAGGGATGAAGTGAAAGAGAGGAAGAGTTGCTGACTTTCAGTGGAAAACTCCCGCAGGGTTTACATATGAGCTTCACAGGGGCTTCAAGATGTTACAGGAGGAAGAAGTAGAAATGTGTTTTTTTCTCTTCTAAACCATCTTCAGCTACTTAAAGAGAAGGACCTCTTTCTGTCTTTCTTTCTTTGTCTCCTCCCTCGCTTCCTGCTAACTCTTTCTGCAGTCGTCCTTCCTCCATCTACTCTTTCCTCCCTTTCTCCCTCTACCCCTCCCTTCTGTCTTTATTTTCTTTTGTTTCCTTTCTTCCATCCATTCATGCATCCGTCCTTCCTCCCTCCCTATATGTTTTCTTCTTCTTCCCTCCTTTGCTTCCTTCCTTCTCGATCCTACCGTTTGGCCTTCCTTCGTTTTTTCTAAATGATCCTTCCTTCCTTCCTTCTTCCCTCATTGGTGCTTCCTTCATCCATCCATTCTTCCCTCCCTTTCTCCCCTTCCCCTCCCTACTTTCTTTATTTCCTTCCTAACTTTATTTCTTTCTTACCCTATTTCCTTCCTTCCATTCTTCCTTCCTTCCTTCCATCCGTCCTTCCTTCCTTCCTCCATCCCTCCTTGCCTCGCTTCCTCCTTTGTTAATTCTTTCCTTCCTCTCTCCCTACCTCCATTCTTTCTTCTTCTTCCGTCCTTTGATTCCCTCCTTCGATCCTTCCTTCCTTCTTCCCTCATTGGTGCTTCCTTCATCCATCCATTCTTCCCTCCCTTTTTTCCCTCTTCCCCTCCCTACTTTCTTTATTTCCTTCCTAACTTTATTTCTTTCTTTCCCTATTTCCTTCCTTCCATCCATCCAACCATCCTTCCTTCCTTCCTTCATCCCTCCCTCCCTCGCTTCCTACTTCTATTCATCACAATATCAAGACTGAATTTTTCCTTTAAAAAAACTTTGGTTTTATTTATATATATTTATTTATATCCTGTTTTTGAGTTGAAAGCTTTTGGAATTGACTTTTGGTTGTCTCCTTCTGTATTTCCTTCCCTCCTTCCTTCCCTCCCTCCTTCCTCTCTTTCAGGTAATATTTGAAGCAGTTTCGGTTCAGGGCCATCCAGGATTCATCGCCATCGACGACATACGAGTTCTGGCTCATCCTTGCCGTAAGTTTTTGTGTGTACCTCTGTGTGTGTGTGTGTGTGTGTGTGTGTTCTTTGTACAGGTTGACCCTGCACAACTGTAGCCCACTGAGCATCATCTGTTTTATAGCTCACACACACACACGGAGGGGGCTGTGTAAAGCGCAGGTTGTGAGGTTTGCAGACAGATTGCAGAGAGTGAAGAAGAAGGTCCAAACTCAGGGTCTTCATCACTCAAATCTGACAGAAACACTTTGCTTCACAAAACTCTGAGAGCTCGCCGCGACGCTCTGCGGCCTCTTCACCTCCCTCCATCTGCTCACAGTTCCCCCCTCTCTCTCTCTCTCTCTCTCTCTCTCTCTCTCTCTCTCTCTCTCGTCGGTTCTTATTGGCTTATTAAGATATTTGATGACTGATTCATAATCACAACATAATCAGTGTTTAAATCCGTTGTGTTAATGAAGCATTGTTTGGCTGTAGCTGCGTCAGCTCTTCTATTAGAGCTCAGATGATATCTTTGTTATTTCACTATTGTGTTGCTCAAATAACAACCTTTACTACGATAATAATACTAATCACCTTTCCAAGGGCTTAACAAAGGAAGCAAATTAAAACAGAAAAGACATCATTACATCAGGCTGTGGAAGAAAAGCTCATTACTGTGTACACAAAGACATTATGTTTTGTTTTAGGGGGAGTGACGATGGCCCATATAAGGGTCACACATTATTTAAAATCCACTTCACCATGTTTCTCTAACACTAACATGTGTCTCTAGTCTGTCTACAAACCCCCCAATGATGAGAAAAGTCCATCCTCTCCGTCTTTTGCCTGCTCCACTTTTCAGAAAATGTGTGCTCAAACAGGCCGTTTGGAGATTTTCCCTTCATGACATCACAAAGGGCAGTAACCCCTCCCCCAGGTGGGTGACACTCCCACAGCTAGGTGTTTGTTCTGCCCTCTGAGTCTGCCTTCTCACCGTAAACAATAGGGCATGGAGCGAGAAAGCCCGAGCCACCCAAGCCCTTCCAGAGAGGGGCGTGGTCAGACACAGCTCATTTACATTTAAAGCTACAGACACAGAAACAGCCTGTGACGATAAATGAGTCGAGTTCTCATCTGGACTATCACAGTGACCGGACTATTGTTTAAAAAAAACATTCTTTATGTAATTCTTTGTCATTTGCGTGAGAGTAAAACGTCTCGATCAATGCATTCTCTGTTAAACTGATCTCCGTCTGCAGACAGTCATAATGAAATGATCCAGTCGTCTGCAGGTCTCAACGCCGAGTCAAAGTCACCAAAAGTCGACCTGTCTTCCTCATTGCTCCTTGGCCTTACAGCGAATGCTGCAACAAAATCACCTACTGCAGGTCATTAAGTGTGTCATAATTCTCATGTTTGTGTATTTTTATGTTGCAGGTAAAGCGCCTCACTTCCTGCGCCTGCAGAACGTGGAGGTGAACGTGGGTCAGAATGCGACGTTTCAGTGTACGGCTGGAGGGAAGTGGTCTCAGCACGACAAGCTCTGGCTGCAGGTTAGTTTCTTTCTTCTCTGGAAATATGTGCATGAATGATTTCAGGGGAAAGTTTACATGCAGAACACTTGTTGCAACCAATGTTGCAACCACAGCGATGAATTATTTATACATTTTTAATAAAAAATAAAAAGCTCAAGTACACTGTGGTGAACATCCCCAGCACTCCCAGCTCTATTTCAGGATTGATTAAAAGTCCTTGTTCAGCTCTGCACCGATGACTCCATCTCTGAACAAGTGACGTGTGTGTGTGTGTGTGTGTGTGTGTGTGTGTGTGTGTGTGTGTGTGTGTGTGTGTGTAGGCGTGCATGCCCGTGTCATCATGCTCATTTGAATGCACGTGCACTGGAGAGCTTGCATGTTTTCACTGTATGTTCACCTCTGAGAGCGCCGCTGTGTACAGTAATGACATTTGCAATGGAGAGCAGTGACCCGACTGGCTGCAGGTCTGTTGGGTGAAGCCTGTTTCTCCAAACAGGCGGATAATACTACAGCAGTAAAAGAAGATTGGATGTGGAGATGGGAGAATTATATGCAGAGAAGCAGAGAATGGAAACAGAACACTTTTTTACTTTCAAGTCTGGTCTGTTCAGCTCGATTTCTTTACTTCCTACCCTCTGTATGATATCAATACGTCCTCACTTTGTTGATTCCTGTGTTTGGAATCACTGTTTAGTTATACAGTTTGTTGGGTTTAGACCAAGACCAAGACAGGCTTAAAAAAGGATTGGTAACTTCTTAAACTCAATTCTAAAACAGACAGGCAGCCAGTGGAGGGAAGCGAAGATGGGAGTGATGTGATATCGTCTGTTAAAATCAGAAAAAGCTTTTAGATATAGATAGATAGATAGATAGATAGATAGATAGATAGATAGATAGATAGATAGATAGATAGATAGATAGATAGATAGATAGATAGATAGATAGATAGATAGATAGATAGATAGATAGATAGATAGATACTGTATTGTAAGTAGTGTCGTAGTACTCAAAATCGGTCAAGACTGAGACTTCCAAAAAATTGTGTCTCAAGGTCTCGATCTTGAGACCACTTTTTGAAGGTCTCGATCTCATCTTGGAATCGAAAGCATTTTTACTCGGCCTTGTCTCGGTGTCAGACTGGGCGGTATCCGGATTTATCCCCCTGGTTACGGCCTCAACCTTCCCGGTGTTACGGTCTGAGTGAGGGACACGCCCCCTGCACACAAGATGATGATTTTTCAGTGATATTTATGGTCTTGGTCTTGTCTCTGTCTCGGAGTACTCTGGTCTCGGGTATGTCTTGGTCTCAGTTAGTGTGGTCTTGGCTACAACACGAGCAAGAGAGAGGTTTAGTGGTTCAGTTGGGAGAAGTTCAGATAAATAACTCTTTCCAGGTCAGCATGTTGCAGAGATCTTGGTTGATTGTATGTTGTCGTATCTTTGTCTGTTTCACGTATGTTGGTCCTAAAGCTCCTGGAAGTGAAACTCTTATTTGATATGTTGTTTTAAGGGACACATTTTGCTGTTATTTGCACAAACTTCAAGATTAAAGAGGTCTCTTCTGGTTAATTTCTCATCGTGTTAGGGCTGAACAAGTTGAGGCCGCTTTAGCTAAAAGCTGTCAGCTATCTCGAGCCCTTTGCACCAACATCATGCTCCAATGTCCTGATCAACGTGGGTCAGAACATGTAATGCTACGTGGCTTTTCTCCTGATATATGACTGCAGCTCTCCCCTTTCCCATCATGCAGCAGTGGAACGGTAAGGACACAGCGCTGATGGTGACCAGGGTGGTGAACCATCGGCGTTTCTCTGCGACCGTCAGCGTGGGCGACACATCCCAGCGCAGCACCAGCCGCTACCGCTGCGTCATCCGCTCAGACGGAGGCTCCGGGGTGTCCAACTATGCCGACCTCATCGTTAAAGGTACGTTGTTGTTTTATTCTTTATAAAGAACAAGTGGGGAAGAAAGTACCAGTCACTTTAAAGAAGAGTGTTTGTGCTGAATTTTAATGTGTGAAAGAAACGCAGCGTTTGACAAATCCTGTCAGAGAGGATGCTCGAAAATGGGACGACTTCTTTAGAGTGGAGAGAGTGTGCAACAAGCCCGGGTTGTGGTTGTGCAGATGTGTGTGTGTGTGTGGTTGGCGGTTGCTCATTAGCGCTGTGAGAATGCTGAGGACTGAATACTGAGCAGACTTCAGAGCAGTGACTAGAACCCACAATGAGCCCTCTTTCACTGCGTCTCTGTCTGTCTCTGTCAGACTTTGAGCTTATTTTCCTCTCGTCTTCTCTGCGTCTGCATCTTCACTGCTTTTCTCTCCACATCCCCCCACTCACTTGGGCTGTGTTGACATCACTGTTCAAACCCACAAAACTTGTATTTTATATTCTACTCAAGATTCAAAAGTGTCCAATGTTACCAAAAAGAAATATGTAGCCCTGACATGTTGCATTGTTGTCAAGTTTTAATGCGATCAAATAGAATAGATTCACAAAAGAGTGCAGTTGAAGAAGTGCAGGAGTGTTAAGGGCCTTTCAGATAGGACAAGGTGGGCGCTGTGCTCCGCTATCAAGCCCGTTCATTGTCTGTGTTGCTACATGCCAGAGCATATCTGTGAGTGCAGCGCAAGGTCTCACTTGCCGTTCTTGCTCGCTGCGCAGAAGTTAAAACATTTGTAACTTGGGTGCAGCGCTCTGTGACGTCACCTCGGTGCGTCAAATATGAGGGAAGATTAGATCACAACAAACGGTGTCCCACTTTCCTGAGCTCTGAAGACCAACCGGGACATCGTGTCCGACAGTTTGGGCGTTCCAGGTTTGTTTAAAACAGCAGCAGAAATGTGTGGCTTGCTCGTGAAGTGGTCGTTATAGAGCTGCAGCTCCTGGACGAGACTACTGTATAACTACTTCCTGATTGATGGCGAACAACGCGTCTGTGTGGCAACAGCGTTTGACGCAGTAAACGTACACACTACGTCCTGCAGTGCGTGTGCGATTCTGGGGGCGATGAGCCCAGGAGGAGGGGCCAGTTTGAATGTTGTGTTTACAAGCTGAAATGAATAAAGCTACTTACTTCACCTTTAAACTTTGGACTTCTCTGAAAATAAACTGGACAGCGCCGTGTTTTAGAGTGGGACACTAACATGGACCACAAGTCGATGCATGTCGTCAGACGATAAAGGAAGATAATCAACTCTTTGAAAGAAAGTTTGCATGCACACGGTACATATTTATTGGGGAAAAAACAAAGTTTAGATATGTGCAGGAGAGGTATGAATGCCGAGACGACTTGTCTGAGGAACTCCTCATGAAAAAGATTAAATTAAAAGGAGTATTGCTTTCTTTAGGTTTCACAGATAGACAACATGAAAGGTGAACAGTAGTGCAATAGGATATCTTTAAGTTACTTTTATCAGGTTTCTTTATAAAATAACATGCTGTCATGGAAGACTTTTCAGTGAATCATGTTTATTTTGTATTTCCATGTGCCATAAAATGATCCCTCCTGTGCTGCGAGGGGAATAAACGGAGTTTGTTTTTAATAGAATTTAAATGAAATGACTGAAATGCATTTAAATGTAGCGGCAGCGTGGCCTAAATGATGTTCTCAATGCATATTTTGTGTGAATTATGCTGTTAACCTCATGTGCTGTGAAGGATGTTTAGTCTGCAGGGAGGCTGGTGCGTGTGTGCGTGTGTGTGTGTGTGTGTGTGTGTGTGTGTGCGTGTGTGTGTGCGTGTGTGTGCTGTTTTGATTAGATGATAGTCGTGGGACTGACACTGTCATTACCATCTGTTAGCAGAACAGACACACACTCTGTACTCCTCACGAAAATTGTGTGTGTGTTGCTTCCCCTGCTGAATGATGTGTGTGTGTGTGCGTGCGTGTGTGTGTGTGTGTGTGCATGTGGGTGTGTGCGTGTGTGTGTGTGTGTGTGTGTGTGTGTGAGAGGCTCAGGTGCTGTTGGCCATGCATTGTGTCAGGGGAGTAGCTCATGCCAACACATTTAACAAGAGAAATATGCAAACACACATCCGTGAGCACACCTCCCTGCAGCCCTCCGAGTGTGTGTGCATGTGTGTGTGTGTGTGTGTGTGTGTGTGTGTGTGTGTGTTGCCTAAAACGTGCATAGATGATTCTGATTTGTTTATTTTTGTGGTTTTTCATCTTACTCATCCATGTGTGTTGTGGTGGGATCATCTGTTTGCAGCTGAATTTGTCTCTGGATGTGTGTGTGTGTGTGTGTGTGTGTGTGTGTGTGTGTATTTGCCTTTTCATATGTGCGTTCATGTGTGAGGTGTCACAGTTAATTGTGTGGCCAAATTAATTTTTGCATTCATGTTTGTGTGTGTGTTCTGCTGAGCTGCTAAGTGAAATCAGGGTTCATGAGACACACTCCTCGTGTTATACTGCCCTCTGTGTGTGTGTGTGTGTGTGTGTGTGTGTGTGTGTGTGTGTGTGTGTGTGTGTGTGTGTGTGTGTGTCCGTGTGCGTGTGCGTGTGTGAGTGTGTAAAGAACTCATGCATGCACATTAATCTGTGACACAGCACTCCTGTCCTGCTGAACAGATGATGTCTTCCTCGCTGAATTAGTGAAAAATGCTGAATGTTGCTGCGGCTTTTTTAGGTTCTTGAATAATTAATGTAAGGGCTGCATCCTGCGGAGGGCACGTTTGAAGACGACTACGTCAAAGTGGTGCATTAAAGGCTGTCACATTTTGAAGGCTCCTTCAAATGTGGCCAATAAATGGGTCCTTCTTTCCTCGGCCAACGAAGGGATCCATCTGTTGTGTCCTTCGTGGCCCAACATATCCCACGATTCATTGCGAGCCAACTCAAAGAAGCTGCCGGACTCTGTGGCGAAGGAGAAATACATTTTATAAAAGTAAGAAACCGGTTTCAACTCAATCTTGTAGCTACCAATACAAATATAAGAAAAAACAAACAGGGCCGTGAAACTTCAAACTAAAATAATAAGTTAAATGATGCTAATTATGTTAGCTAGTTCTGATGCAGCAGTTCAGGTTGCTAGGTGACAGAGGTGGCTCTTAGAAACTGGCAGGGACATCTGGTGACGCAAACGGGGAAACCTCTGTAGACAAGGGTCTTCAATTATTTTGAGAACCAGTTGAAATACCCAGGCCCATCCTGCAGGTGCAAGAAATCACATCAGCTGGCTCCACCCCTCTGCAGGACAAAATCCGGGGACATCACACATCATCAGACCACTGGCCGACAACAGACCCGCGGCTGACAAACGTGCTGCAACAGTCGGGAAATTATCCATTGACATTTTTCCCAAAGCAAGTTTTCCAAGATGCAGGTTTGCAAGTTTTGCAGAAAAACACATGCACACTCTGCTCCTGTGTGTGTCTCATGTCAAGCAGATGCAGTCAGAGCCCCCAGGGCAACAAGGTCTCAACCAAACCCCCGGCTGGGCTCCTGTGTCTGAGCATGTGTGCGTGTGTGTGTGTGCATGTGTGTGTGTGTGTGTGTGTGTGTGCGTGTGTGTCAGAGAGTCTGATTGCTTGCATGCTGACATGTTTGTGTCCTGGCGAGATGAATGAGGAATTTTTTTGGCTGTGTATCTGCTGTTTTAATGTGTGTTGTGTTTTTGTGTTGTGTGTGGGCGTTTGGGCATCAGTGTGTGTGTGTGTATGTGTGCGTGTGTGTCCTGTCTGTCAGAGATAAGACTCAGTGGGGCGTAGCAGAGATGCAGGAGAGACGCTGTCAGTCGCTGCCCTGTGGACACCATGCAGAGTGTGTGTGTTGAATAGTGCTACATGTTTTTAAGCCTCCCCAGGCGCTCATAAGGCTGATGGTAGTCCAAGAATCAGACCCTGCAGAGCCGCCACATTCTGCTAGTGTGTGTGTGTGTGTTCCCTGTTCTCTTCTCTGTGTCTCTTCCCTGAAAAGTAAATCAATAGGAGAGTGGACAGCTCAGCCTGCAGTGTCAGAACTGTAGGAGCCCACTGATGCTCTGAACTCCCACTGGGTGTGAACGCAACACAACCTGGAGAAATAACTGCTTGAAAAGTGTATCGGACTTCTGAGGAAGGTTTTCTCAAAATAAGATGTCAGACCATCATAGAAAAGAACATTTAAAACATTACAATTCTACAATTCATTCAAAGTTCTGATTTTATCCATTTGACGAACACGAGCGAGTAAGTACAACAGTAGCAAGCATCTACACAGTGACGTGTGCTGTTTTGGGGAGGTTGAAGACCAGTCATGCTGCTGCTTTTTGGATCATCTGCAGGGGTTTGATAGTGTATGCAGGAAGAGCTGCCGTAAGGAGTTGCATTACAGAAAAGTTGTAGCATGACATTAAAATGAAATGATGCCACCTTCTTCATGACTGGTTATTTTAGAATTCAATAAATTCCTCAAAACAGGCGCTATCCAAAAGATTGAAAAGAAAGAAAGAAAGACTCTTACTGAGTTAGATCAGTGATTCTGTAAGAAAGAAACAGTCCTAAAGAGGTTGTTGTTGCACAGACAACAGTTGCTGCCAGTGTTCTCATTCTTCTAAACTTGCACGGTGGGCAGCTCTGTTGCCTCACAGCGAGGAGGTTCCTGGTTTGAATCCCCGTCTGACAGGAGCCTCTCTGTGTGTGGAGTATGTTCTTCCCGTGCATGTGTGGGTTCTCTCCGGGTACTCCGGCTTCCTCCCACAGTCCAAACACATGCTGGTTAGGTTAACTGGTGACTCTAAATTGTCCGTAGGTGTGAATGTGAGTGTGGCTGGTTGTCTGTCTCTATAAGTCAGCCCTGTGATTGGCTGGTGAACAGTTCAGGGTGTAACCCCGCCTCTCACCCAATGACAGCTGGGATCGGCTCCAGCCCCTGTGACCCCAAATGGGAAAGGCGGTTTAGATAAGGGATGGAAAAACATGGTAAACATGGAGAACACAGAGTAATGTTTCTTAAATTGCTGGAAAAGAAAATTCATAACAAAAAGAGTAAGCAGAGAATGTTTTGCCACTGTGGCTCAGCAGACGAAGCAAACATTACACATTCACAAATGAAATAATCTTCTTCAACGTGATCTGAGATTGCTCCAAAATTGAAGCCTGGCTCCTACATGTCAGTTGCCGTAATGCAGATAGGAGTGGAGGATATCTGATGAGATGTATGGTACGACACAGGCAGCAAAGAAGAAAATCAAAACAGTAAATGACATAAAATTATGAAAAATACATCAGTAGAGACACGAACAAATATCTGATCCCTGCAGAGAGAAGCCCGTCAAAGAAACCAAGCTGCTTTTTCTATGAGAAGTTAGTTTATCTGCCTGTGTGTGTGTGTGTGTGTGTGTGAAGCATCTATCCTTGCAGTGAACACCTCACCTGCCTCTTAAACCTGGTCCTCAGGGCTTGCCGTAGGGGAAGTGTGTTTTTGTGAGTGTGTGTGTTCTATTGCTGGCAGGTTTGTCATGCTGTTGGTATTCCGTGTCCATTGCTCTTTCGTGTGCATCTGCCTGTGTGTGCGTGTGTGAGTGTGTGCGGGTCAGAGAAGTGGACACTCCACACAGAATTTCTGAGGAGAAATATAAGTAATGCATGAACAGGTAGGGCAGGAGAGAAGGAGTGGAGGTGTGAAAAAGAAGAGAAGAAGGTAGAGAAGGAGAGCAAGGAAGGTGAACTGAAGGGAAAGGAGGCAGCGAGGAGGTGAAAAGTTGAAATTGAAGATTGAAAAGTGCAAGACAATGGATGTACGGGAGCAAAAAGAGGGGAACGAAAAGTGGAGAAACAAACAAGAAGGGAGGGAAAGGAGAGAGAAAAGACAGAAGAAGAGGAAAATAAGTTGCAAGAATGACACAAATATGAAACAGAGAAAAAGTCAGGTCTGAACCAGAGAAGAAGAAAAGCCTGAGCTGACAGGTTCAATTCTAACATCTCATTGACCTCCATCCTGTGTGTTCATGCAGATAAGAGCGTTTAAAAAACAGACTAAGAAGCAGAGACATGTACACTCGAAGCGTCCTGCTGGTTCTCTCCTGTGAAGCTGACAGATTTGAGTCAAATTCTCATTTCATGTGTGACATTAAGAAGATCAGTGTCTCTTTAAGGCCGTCATTTCTCCATTTTACAATTTCAACATCTCCCAGCTCGGAGTTCAGAGTCCATGTGGGACTTCTAGCCTCGTCAGCTTACAGGAAGCGAGCAGGTACGAGTTTTAACGTCATGTTTGAGGACATTTTGACAGATCTGATGAGTTAACTCGACTGTTTGGTGCTGGTTTGTTACCCTGAACTCTACAAATGTATCCTCGCTGCTTAAATGAGAAACAAAATAAATAGACTTTGTGGACCCTGCAGCTGTTTAAGAAGCATGCAATACAGAACGAAGAAGATGCAATATGTTAAACATCAGTTTTGATCTGCATTAAATAAATTTGATTATCAATGAGTAGAGAACGTTTGCAGCAGCAGGCGGCCGTCCTGAGAAAAAGCGCAGCGCCCAGCGTCTTTTTTTACAAGCGCTCCACCTTTTTGGTGCAGCACATCCGAGCCCTCGGGTTTAAACTCTTTCAACTTTTCAGAAAGGCGCTGTAGATTTCACCGGCACTCTTTTCCAAATGTATGATATTACCTGTAGTTTTGCGGCCTACTTGTCTTGTACCCACATCCTCCTCGCTCCGTGTCTGCTGGGGTAAAAAAAATCTCAAACATAAAACATGCGGTAAAAAGTAACGGAGCAGTGTCCGTCATACAGCAGCCATTGTCAACAGACTGTTGTCATGGAGACAGGACTGATGTTCAGCGCTTTTCTACTCAGGGTAGGAGCGCTTCATCCAAGCTCTACCGAGCGCACAACCAGCGCTTTACTGCCCGGAAAAAAAACGTCAGGTGGACACGGGGTCTGACTTAATAATATGAGCTCACATCATATTAGTCTGTTTGTATACATTCCCCTTCAAATGAATCCCATTAAAGAGTTCAGTTGTTTGCAAATTCTTGTGGATTGTTTGAGAAGTGAAAGGAACAATTTCACAGCAGTGACGGAGAGCAGAGAAATACCTGCACTGCTTTAAAACAAGGAAGACACGTCTCTTTCTGTTTCATGTTCCGTGGAGAAGTGGACTGAGGCGGCCCGAAGTGCAGATGCAAATGTTTTTATTTATGTTTTCTGGCCTGGTCGGGCATGTGTGCACGTGTGTGTGTGTGTGTGTGTGTGTGTGTGTGTGTGTTAAGAGGAAGCAGGTGTCTGCCACAGTGAGTTTGCTGTGAGGAAAAGTGAATCAGATCTCATTTCCCATGATTCTTTGCTCTCCCCTTGTGTGCAAAATAAACTCTGTGTGCTCACAAACACTCTCTCTCTCTCTCTCTCTCTCTCTCTCTCTCTCTCTCTCTCTCTCTCTCTCCTCTGTGAAAGAGCGATGCTGTGTCGCCGCGTTATGAATCTTTTGATTAAAGTATTCTTTGCGAGTAGTGCTGAATTCATTATCCCAAGTAGCAGGCCTGAGGGAGTGTGTTACTCACAGGTGCAGACGCACACAAACACACGCGCACACACACACACACACACACACACACACACACACACACACACACACACACACACACACCCTCAGCAAACAGAAAGCACTCAATCCGAAGACTTGGAGCAGAAATGTGTTTATATTAAAGTCAGTTGCAGCTCTGAGCAGGTAAATAACACCGAGAGGTTGCACAGGAGAAACAAAGCAGAAAGCTTTCTTTGTATAATTGGGATCGGTGGAAGAAATACAAAGCTGGAACATTTCCACCTCTCACCTTTTACACGTGAACACGTCCAGGAGACTCGGAGGGCGATGTGGAGATGTGAGGGTTAGTCAGCAGGTTGCGTCTAAACGGAGCGGACAGGTGAGTCAGAGAACTTTTTCTCCTCAGGGAGAGTGAGTCCACGAGGGCGAGGGAGGAACATATTAAATGTGTAGCACGCAGAGACAGGTCATGTTAGACTGGGAGGTAAACACACACAGATAGATTTTCAAATACAAAACACAGGTTGGATTCAAAAAGAGAGTCCCCTTCTCATCTGTTTGAAAACATATTATTGATGTGTTTTAAGGATCACTAAACCGGAGCACTTTAATATGTATGCACTCAAATCATCCAAACCAAAGCAATTAAAATGCTCCATTACGAACGTTGTTATACCCCCAAATCTACGATATCTATTCAGACTGTGTCTGTTTTATTTCCACATGACCTGAGACGTCTACATTTTAGAAGAAGCAGAAACTAATTGAGCATCTTTGCAGCATTTTGACAGAAAATTATAGTTTAGAATTAACACCAGCTGCTACAAAGTGCCAACAATATTTACATAATTATAACAACACTTAACATGCTCAGGAGTTTGTTTTCTAGAATGAATCAATAATGAACAACTGGAACTATTTTATTACCACTTCTGCAAACAGGAGTACTGTGACTACAGGTAATAAAATCATCACAACACCTAGTGTTTAAAATGGGTACTGCAGTCCAAATTCAAAACATTGTAGAGATCCCCCCCCCCCTCCTCTCTACAGTGGATGCTCACGCAGGTCACCATGTGGTGGACACTGAAGCTTCAGTGTTTAGCCAGCTCTGCATCGGTCTGTAAACCTTTCTGCGTTCTAACCTCTCTCCATTTTTCAAAAGCATCTCCAATATTGATCCTAGTTTGAGCACGTTTCTGCTCGTGGAGCTTATTAGAAACATGCAGAGGCTTTTTAGGTCGGGTACAATCACTTCTATCTGAACCAGTTCTCTTGCCCGCTTCCATCGCTGCAACACCTGTTGGTTTGACCTGATAACTGCTCTCATATCTGGCAAACCGAGGGCCGTCCAAAACGGCCGTGTGGGGGTGCCTTAAAACCGCCTACCTTCTCTGGTCCAAACAAATCCAGACCATTCAGGACCAGAATCTAAAGTTAGAAGGAAGACATACTGGCTGCTGCATTGTTGTCAGAGAAGCCAGCACTTCAACATAGCATGTTTCCTTAATGTCTGATCATAGAGTAAGGTCACTTTATCATTTCATTCACTACACGTCTCACTGATTGGACCGTAATGCTAACCCTGCTAACATTACACCTCAATCACAGCTGATATCACTGCACACACGAGGACTTTCCTGGCTCCACCATCTGTCTTTATCGTTTTGATGGCTTCAACCAGAAGCATGATAGTCTCTTGCAAAGTTGTCCTGCAAGAAAACTAGTCTGTACAACTCTGTGGTTGACATTTCTTTAGGTTTGAACGATGCTCAGATGTGGTCATTTGAAATATATTTTTGTAAATGTTTTAAGATGACTTGATTGTTTTGCAGGTATAACTGCATGCTAGTTGTAGTTAGAGTAACTGAATACTGGCCAGTAACAAAGTCATCCATTTTTCCTCTGATAAAAGTGGATTTTCAGACCGAACAAATTGTGAATGAAACTTTAAATCGGCACATTTTCTTAAAAACATAAAAAAAAATCCCCTAAAAAGAAGGTCAGAAGGGAAAGCAGCAAACACTCCCTCTCTCTCTCTCTCCTCTTATCACCCCTACCATCCTCGCCATGCCTCCCCGCTGCCGAATGAGAGAAAAACACATTTTAGCAGAACGATTGTCATTTTCGGTGCAACAGATTTTTCCATCTTTTCCGCCACCTAGGTGATATCTTTTCTCTCCTCTCTGCTGGGCTGAGTCCTCCACTCTCTGCCTCTCTATCACTCCCTCCCTCTCTCTCTCTCTCTCTCTCTCTCTCTCTCTCTCTCTCTCTCTCTCTCTCTCTCTCTCTCTGTCATACACTCTCTTTTCTATCTTTGAATCTTTCTCTCTGAGAGCTTGGAAAAGATTTGATTGGCCTTTTGGATTAGCCACAAACACACACACACACACACACACACACACACACACACACACACACACACACACACACACACACACACACACACACACACACACACAATGAGGTAGGTTATAAACTGCCAGCAGAGAGGAGGCGATAAAAAAGTAATTTTACCAACAGAGCAACTGTTACTCCTAAATCTTCACTTCTTCCCTTCTTCTTTCTTCTTCTTTCTTTACCTTATTTTCTACCTCTTCTTCTTCCACAAACATAACTCTGTGTGTGTGTGTGTGTGTGTGTGTGTGTATGTGTGTGTGTGTGTGTGTATGTGTGTGTGTGTGTGTGTGTGTGTGTGTGTGTGTTATATTGGCTTGCAGGGGAAGCAGACAGTGAAATGAAGTAGGAACCATTTAGATCGGAAGGACCTGATAAAAGCCACCACCGACTCTCGCTCTTCTTCCCTCTTTAACTTTTGTTAAGTCGTCTGTTATTTTGATCGTCCCAAACTTTCTACCTTCTCCAGCTCCTCTTCCTTCCTGGAGTTTATGCCATAGATGTCTTTCTTTTTCGGTGATTCTGTATGGTTTTACAAAGTCTTCCCATAACAGCTTTCACAGATGAGAGAGGAGATCAGTTTGTGTTTGGTTGAAGATGTCTTGCTGCCCTGTTGACCTTCAGGTTAAAGGTCACATATTCTCCTCCTTTTCATCAACCGGTGTAAATAAGTCTCAGAGCTCCTCTAAACATGTGTGTGAAGTTTCTTGTTTTAAATCCACTCCCACGCATGCATGCACGCCGCCCCACGCCGCCCCACACCGCCCCTCTCTGTCCACCCCCGTCCCCAGTGAGGGGACGGGGGTGGACAGAGAGAAACACATCACTAAATGACAAAAAAAAGCCCCAAACATTTCACAAACTTCTTCTATGACACAGAAACAAATTGATTCATGTAGACAAATGCAAACTGTTTTAAACCTGCAGGGAAATGAAAACATCAAATTCTTCTTGTTCTGATATTCTAAATAACGAGTAGGGGAACAAATGAAAAACATTCAAATCAAAAGATACGTACAAACATAACGGCCAACACTAGCACCCTTTAAATAGTTTCTCTTCCATCGTGTTATTCCTGACACACAAACACTCGGACAAACACACACACACTCAGACACACATTGTAACTCCTCATCACAAACCGTGCGGGGATTGTAATACAGTGCAGTAAAAAAAGTAGATCCATATACTCTCTCCCCTCAGGGTGTAGTAACACAGGCGGCTTTTGAGAGCGCGATGCGTCCTGCGACAACAAGGCCCCGGGATACACGAGATAAAGCCTTTATTAGCCCGGGTGGCTGCGCACACACGCACACACACACACACACACACACACACACACACATACACACACACACACACACACACACACACACTAGTCTTTATTGGACCTCAGTTCCAGTCTTGCACTTCTTCTGTGTCTCGTTTTAAACTTCACGAGCCCTGCTTGTTTTTTTTACTACAGGGTGAGTGTTCTTCTGCAGGCGACTCCGCTCTTTATATTCTTATCTAACTTTCTGCAAACTCGTTAATAAACATGCAGCACCTCAAAGTACAAACATCCCGGACAAAGGACGGCGATTATCTTCTCTGTGAGGACATCCAGGTCAAATATTTCACTTTATTCCACCTTTAACAGCAAACATCCTGTGTTCATTCAGAGTGTGTTAACGGTCACTATTAACACATTGTTGGCCCTTTTACGAATTATTTACCGGTAAAATAGTTGAATAGTAAACAGCACCTCGTTTAGTCCTTGAGCTGGTTAGTTTGAGCGCCGCTTCTGTCATGGACGTGTGCCTGTTACCGAGCTCCTACTTTCCTTTAGCTTCTCAACTCAACAGTGATGTGAGGGTTCGTAACGTGTGGACGGTATATCGCTCATCCACGTTAAAATAGAAGCCGTACAACCGGCTTGTGGAAACCCCTGACACGTGTGGTCGTGCACTTTAGGTTTAACTGACTGTTAATGCTCTCAAAAACACTGTTAACCATGCATGGTGTCCACAACTACAACATTATGATCCAAAGAGTCCCTCTATCTATGAATGAAATAAGTCTGCTGTAGAAATGGTTGGTACTTGATGTGCAACGAAGCTTTGTGTGCATGTTAATGTGTTTGAAGTCTCAGCTGCACATGAGACTGTGTTTCTCTGCATGTGTGTGCGTTTTTTTGTGTGTGTGTGTTTGCCCCCTCCTCGTGAAATGTTGGGTGGCAGGTTGTGTGTCGCTGGGTGGCCTGTGTAACTCTGGGCTGTAAACGAGTTGGAGGAGGGAGGAGTGATGGAGCGATTTTTCTTTCAACTTCCTGCAGAGTGACATGGGGAGACGTTGTTGCATATAAATGATGTTAATGAAGAGTAAAGTCTCTGTTAAAAAGCTGCTCTAAAACACAGTTAACGGGCTGCTGAACGAGGAGATGTTACATGTTGTAGTCGGTTTACAACCAAACACTAAACTCAAAGCTGCAGCTGAAGAGTTTGCAAAATATGTTGAAGTGCTTCAGATGTTTTAAATGTTTGTTTAAGTTACTCATGAACATATGAGACACTGTTTCTACTCTGTGAAGACCAGATGTTTGAGATCATATAATCTTGTTGAAATTGATCTAAATTATGAACCATACAAGCGAGAGCGTTTTACACAAAGTGAAGACATCTTCTCTAAAAACATTCAAATTGTTAGTGATACTTCAGACGAGATATTGAAAGGGTTGAGGCCGCTACAGTTAATCACCTCATCATGTGTGGTTTATTTTCATCCATCAAATCTGACTACACTTGAAAAAAATGGCAGCAAGAAGAAGAAAAAGTGTAAAATAACTTTGCACTCATTGCAAAGTTCATCTGACTTGTTGAGTATTTAGAAATATTTTCTTCATGTTTCATCATTTTTATTTTGGATCAACGAGTGTAATATTTTTATTTAGCACTGTGATGAAAAACATGTCCATCTTTGTAGTTCTTACTAAAGGAAGAATGTGTGACAATTTGATCCAGTAGATGTCGCTCTTGAGCACCAGCATGAAACCAAAACAAACTGCTGTTTGGCCACACCTCCTCCATACTGAAGCCTCCGCCCTCCTCCAGAGACACACCTCCAACCCCTCTCCACTCGCGTTCACATAAGAGTTATGAATTAGAACGCACCATAATTAATCACCATTAAACAAAAGCAGTGAACTAAATCATCCTCAGCTCGAGCTGCTGCCTGTGACCTGCATTGTTGTGTTAGCAGGCTAATGTTAGCGCTCTTTAGTTAGCTTGTAGCTTCACATTGCATGTAAATTAACACAGAATGAGCGTGATCTAAAAACTCTTACGTGACATCCAAATAATCAGTGAGTATGTTCTTCTTCTTCTCTCTAGTCCTTGACTAAAACAGCTTTTATACACAAGGGGAGGAGCCGGCCGTCCCGTCCATGTAAACACGACTCTGACAACAACACAGCCAGCGGGACTCGAGCTTCTCACTCATTGTAGACAGTCATGACTCAGAGACACATTTACACAGGAGAGACTGGATTTATGATATATTTATGTGTGCACATAATTTCCTTCTGTTTTGGAAGGAAGCTTCATCAACAAAGTGACGGTTCATGCACAGACGAGGAACAAACTGTACATATGCATCCAAAAGCATGCACACATACACTATCTCTCACACGGAGAATTGTTTATTGTCTCTAAGTCAGGCGTGCACACACTCACTCAGAGACACACACACACTCACAGATGGATGAGTGTGCAGTGACTGACAGTCGAGTCATCGGCCTCGCAGCCACCATACATATTCTAATGGGGCCTGCAGGAAAGTAAAAACTTTCAGACGGTGGAGGAGAGGGGCCATTATTTCCAGGCAGCATAACGTCACCGTCGACTGACAGCGCTCCCGTCACTGACGGGGAAATAAAGATTTATACTGACGAACAGAGACTGTAATCTTAAAATGAACCTTTCAGTCACAGCTCTTTGAAAGCTTACTGTTTGGAGGAGTGAGGGCTTTATTTTCCAAAACACTGTTTGAATGGCTCATCCTGTGGCATGCATGCACTCCATCTTGAGCACCACCTCATACTAAAATCGATTTATGGAGTCTAGATATAAAAATATAAGATTGTCAGTGACTGATGGACATCACTGCTGGGATGCAAAATAGAGATGACCTACCAATCTGCTGCTTTTTACAGACATGATACATTAAAGTTGAACCTTTTCTTTCTCTATTGCTCTTGACTTTTTCAGCCAGGAAAACAAACACTACATCTTTTTGTTTGCGAGTGTGTCACGGGCGCTGTCCATGGTGCTGAACCTGGGAGCTTCAGAAATCCAGGAGCTGTCCATGGTGACAGTGTTTCTACTCACACTCTGGCCGAATCTTGATTTCCTTTCCTAAACCCTAAACCCTGAGCACTTAAGGACTTAATCAACGTCACCTAGAAAGTGACTGAATGCACGAGGCTGCAAGGGCTCGAAATGGTTTAATGGGGCAGCACTGTGCGACTTCTCTGTAACCATGACAGCACAACGTCATGTTGCTCACCTTAGCAGCATTAGGACTTTTGATTTTTTCCTTTTTTTACTTTCCTCACAGCCAACGGACAAGGTGCTCGTAAAAAGCCGAGGCGCTTACACAAAGTTCTTACACACGTATATATACTTTTTGGTAGAACGTAAATAGAGCGTTACAAACTGCAGTCTATAGAACAAACGGCGTAGGGGAATATTTAACTGCTAAGGCAGCATGACGCCTAAACACCAGATGCTTTGTAGCTTTTATTTAGTGTATACTTGTGTGTTTGATCAAGATGGACCCCCTCACTAAAAAATTATAGAGTCTGTGATATCATGATGGCTCTTTTGCCGGTATATTATTGATTAATGGATGTTGTCCTTGGCATTGGAGTGCACAAACAGAGATAAACGGCGTTGAATCATTTCATTTTTTACTCTTTATATTGAGGGGTTTTGAGTATCTCGCTTGGATAAGACGCTGCTGCATTTAGTTTGAAACAACATCAGGAAGAAATAAACCACTCTCTGCTTTTAGTCCTGACAGAGGCCATTATTTTAAAGTAGCATAATGTGAAAGAGTGGCTGCAGAGACGCTGTCAGCAACACGTCAGCAGAGTGATGGATTAACGCCACAGGTGGAGAAACTGGCTGCGTAAAAAAAAAAACCCGTCTCCTTTTAGCTTTTAGTGGCAGCTGTTGCAGAACTGTGTCTGCTTCCACTTTACATCTGCATCTCATTTAATCATCAAGGTTCTGAGGTTGCACTCATTCTGCTGCAAGAAAAAGTGTGCATTTAATCATCCGACAGTTAAAAGCTTTTGCAGCAGTGTTTACAAGGGGCTGAACATTAACAAAGACATGTACAATCCAAGCCTCTCACTGAAGTTAAGTATTGATACAGTAACGTGAGATCATGACTCTCCTCCTCTTCTTTATTGATATTTTTATTGTAGAAATCAATGTAGGCTGGAAATACATGTTGATAAGTCTCAGAGCTCCTCAAAACATGTGTGTGAAGCGTCTTGTTCTAAATCCACTCTGATCCTGTATTTGATCATGCCTATAAACCCCTCTATTTCAGCCCTGCTCAGAACAGGCTGTTTCTGTGTCTGTAGCTTTAAATGTAAATGAGCTGTGTCTGACCACGCCCCTCTCTGGAAGGGCTTGGGTGGCTCGGCCTTTCTCGCTCCATGCCCTATTGTTTACGGTGAGAAGGCAGACTCAGAGGGCAGAACAAACACCTAGCTGTGGGAGTGTCACCCACCTGGGGGAGGGGTTACTGCCCTTTGTGATGTCATGAAGGGAAAATCTCCAAACGGCCTGTTTGAGCACACATTTTCTGAAAAGTGGAGCAGGCAAAAGACGGAGAGGATGGACTTTTCTCATCATTGGGGGGTTTGTAGACAGACTAGAGACACACATTAGTGTTAGAGAAACATGGTGAAATGAGTTTTGCATGATATGTGACCTTTAAAGTTTTCTTTTCATTGAGTTTGCCTTTGAAAAAAGAGAGTGACGTCAAACTTTATCTGGGTTTGTTGTTCTCAGCTCTGTGTTCAAACTGAAGGGATGCCCTCCCTCTCCAGCTGTTAGCCCTGCAACCACGTGAGGGGAAGAGAGACCTACAGCCTACAGCTCACAATGTCATGAACAATAATCTACTCTTCAGTAACAATCTCTGATTTCTTTCCACAGCTCCACCCACCCCCATCGCTCCACCCGAGCTCCTCGCCGTCGGTGCCACCTACCTGTGGATCAAACCCAACGCCAACAGCATCATCGGGGACGGGCCCATCATCCTGAAAGAAGTGGAGTACCGCACCACGTCAGGGAACTGGGCGGAGACTCATGTGGTGGACGCCCCCACCTACAAACTGTGGCACCTGGACCCAGACGTGGAGTACGAGATCAAGGTGCTGCTGTCCAGACCGGGGGAGGGAGGGACGGGACCACCGGGGCCACCGCTGGTCACCAGAACCAAATGTGCAGGTAGGTGACGCCTCTTATAGTCTATGAACTTTCTCTTCTTTGTCTTTGTGTTGTCTTTTTCTTCAGTTTGCTCTCTTTTGTTCAGCTTGCTGTTGAGCTGTGTGAGGGTCTCCTTTCTTTCTGTTGCTGATGACGTGAACGGTCTTGTTTTGCTTACCGAGCATGGTTGTTCTCTTGTTGGAGATCGATGTTAAGAACTGGATCCACGACTCAGGCAAAATGTTTTTACTAGGAATGTAAGTCAAGTTCACACGAAAGATTCAAACATTAATTCAAAAATGTTCAGACTTACAGAATCCGAGTTGTTGCGTCTTAAAACTCATCATTTTAGAAATTGTTGGTCCGACCCAGAATTAAAAGGTAAACAAGGTCAGGTTTTGGTCTTGATTTGGTTCAGATTTGGTCCCTGTGGTTTGAGTTCTCCAGAGGATAGAAAGCAGACGAGCAAATGAACATCAGCAGGAAAACTTTTCCAATTACGTCCTCTTCCTCTCCTTCTTGAGAAATGAGATCAGAAATCGAAGATGATGAGAATAATTGGGATGTTGAGAAGGTTCCCCGCAGATGAAGGAGGTGAAGGAGAGGT
>CM036538.1:33074893-33104893 GCA_020745685.1 Tautogolabrus adspersus
TAAAGAGCCGAGCGAGGAGGGCGAGCTGGAGTGAACTCCATGTGTAGTTTGAGGTGCAGCGAGGACACGGCCTTGATAATGATTGATATCATCATTCGTCCCTCCTCTACCTCCCTCCATCCCTCCATCCCGCCTCGAAATCACTCCTCCTTTACTTTCCAAGGCTTCTGAACAATCCATCGCCCTGTTTTCATTTAGATAACTTCTCTCCTCACATAAACAACACTCAGCGGACCGGTTGTTCCCTCGCTCCTCTGTTGACCTCCATGGTTTGGTGCTTCCTTTAAATGAGCCTCTTTCTCTTCCAGCCATCTCTGATAATCTTTCTCTCTTTAGTTTGCAGCGTTTCTCTGCAGCAGAAAGCCTGTCAGAGCTCACCAAAAACACTCTCTGGACATTTTACCAGCCTTGATCTTTCTGTCTCGTTCCCTCGTTCCTCTCTTTTATCTTCCACTTCTCCTCCCTTTTCATCCCCTCTACCTTAAACTCAATTCATCCCAAACATACACTCTGAATATTGGCTCGGATCCTTGTCTCCATAAATATCGCCTTTTAACTTTTACTCTTCGTCTTCAAAGTGCAACAATCTCTCCTCCTCGCGCTCCTTCTCCTCCTTCCGTATAAATTATTTTTATGTGAGCGATGATAATGTAAGTGTTGGCTAATATGTTACCCTGTAAAGATGGACTTTTAATTCACCCGCTGTGCATAAATCTGCCCTTAGTATCTTTTCCTCCCCTCACATTTCCTCTCCTCTTTATAGCAGGCAGATGCTAATGTGAATGTTGGCTAATCTGCAGCACTCTATAAAGACTTAATTCACCTGAGGGATATATACTACGTCTGCAGCCCCCCCTCCACCCATCTCGGCCGTTCCTTATAAAGTAGATCTTTAAGTGACGGATGGTAATGTGAGTGTTGGCTAATGTGTTGCTTCATAAAGATAGATTTTTAATTCACCTGCGGGGTATAGACTGATTTGGCTGACACGACTGCTTCAGCTTTCTGCAGAGTTAAGCAGTTTAGATGCAGTTAAGAGCGTGAGAGGGAGAGAGAGGGAGGGAGAGAGAGAGAGTCATGCATTAAACACTAACACAATCCGAGTGTCCAGAGCTCACTTTGTGCAGGTATGGAGGTGCTTAATAACAGTCTGGATCTGTTAGCTTTTTGTGCAATAGGCCCATTGTGCTGAAAAGCAAATAACAGGTCTGTGCTGCTTTTTGCAGCTGCCTGTTGATGAGATAAGTGCAGCCTTTAGTCAGGAGCAGATGTTAACAGATGGTACAGGAGCTGGTAAATCTCTGCCCACCTGCACCAAACTTCAGCTACTGTCCTCTCTGACTCCAGCTCTCTGAAGACCAATTAAAAACCAGAGAGTGGATAAAGACGGGAAGTAGACCCTGTAAGCAACACCAGTTGGTTTGTTGACTGCCTTTTTTGAAGCCAAAGGTTTTGGCATTTTGGCTCTAAATATCTGGGGAGCTAGGGCCGTTGGTCCTAGTTGGTCGCTGCCTGTCGGCCCCGTCTGCCTTTTTTTCGGTCAACCCGACATGTTGAATCGGTGTTGGTCTGCGTCGGCGCGTTTGGTGAGAGGAATCACTCTGCAAATATAAAGTCCTCTTAAAAACCAAAGTGTTCGAAGTCAGTGAGGCTGTGTTTAGTTCTGCAGACGACAGAAAATGACTTGTTTCTGTGCACGTCCGGGTCGCCATGTCTTTGTTAAGAGATGCACACAAACTAACACACGGGCAAATAACATCTCCGGGTGCATATAAATCAATCATTACAAAGAAAAAACACATTTTGAAGGCACAGCTGTGTCTTATTCACAAGTTAAGACTTTTATAATAAAACGACTTCCATTGTTGGATTCAGACTCTCCTGACAATCCGTCTCCATCTGCCTCCTCCGTCACGTCTCATTTCATACTGGAGGAGAAATGAAGAACGCCAGCCAGTTACTGTCTTAAACTTTCTTTACACAAGCCACCATTTGTTGCTCTTATAAGAAGTTTTGTTTATAGGAGACGATAGAAAACTGAACTAATGCGTGAATATAAGAGTGTTTACGTCACCATTAATTGCAGGTTTGATTCAACCACAGAGATGCTGCTTGGGGCACATATGTGGCCTTGATAATACGGCATGCTTAATAAGAAAAACAAAATCAATCCCTGTCTGACTGTGACGGCTCGGTGTGCACAAAGTCCGAGCTGCGTCCTTGTTAAATGAAGCCATCAGACAGAAACCCGATATTTTAAGGAGGCGTGTGAAAGCAGAGTCTGATTAATCAAAGATTATGAATCAGGGCGGTCGATACGTTTGTCTAAGAGAGACGAGGCCGCGTCTCTTTTATAACACAAACCCTCAGAGAGTAAATGTTTCTTCTTCTCAGTGAGTGTGTTAATGCTTTTATACCATGTTTATGTGTTTGTGTGTCTCAAGGCTGACACACACATTAGATCAATAAGACTGGTGGATGTGGGACAGGCTGAGAGTAGAGAGTAGTGTTCTTGTACTCGAAATCGCTCTTGGTCTCAAGACCGATCTCAAGACCACTTTTTGAAGGTCACGTCTCGGATTCGAAAGCATTTTTACTCGGTCTCGTTTCGGTCTCAGACTGGGCGGACTTTAAATCAAGACCGGTCAAGACCACCACTTATTTTTCCACATCATTACTGTGACTAGAAGGAAACGCCTCTTTCTAAAATAACTTGTAACTTCAGTTCATTTGTAGTTTGATTTTTATCCTCCGCTTACGGCCGCAACCTGTTACGTGTGTTACGGTCTAAGTGAGATACACGCCCCCTGCACACAAGATATTTGTGATATCAGTAATATTTTTGGTCTTGGTCTTGTCTTGGTCTCGATCCCTAAATGTCTTGGTCTTGTCTCGGTCTAGCCCTGCCTTGGTCGAACTACCTGTGATAATACCCCGTAGGGCGGGGCACCTGTTCCCTTCTTCTGCCATTAAAAACGTCCATCCAGACAAATCTACCCAGATACCCAGTCCTACAAGAGTTTGAATCTTCCTAGTAACAGGCCTCTATTCTGAGGGTGTGTAACAGGGTGTGTGCCACGGTGGAGCAGGAGGCAGCGGAGGGTGTGATGTGTGTCTGTCTGAGAGATGAAGTGAGAACTGTTTAAAAAAACAGCGACAGACCTGAAGTACACACAACAGGAGTCACACGACTGAGCAACGGAGACACACGGGTGCACGTTCAAGAACAAAACCAACCTGGAAACTTGACTTACAGATCAACATGTAAGAAAACTGGAAAATAGTGTCGACTCATGAGCTCATTATGAATTTAAGAATGTGTGTGTGTGATATTTAACACTCGCACACACATTATATTAACATGCACACACACTTTTTCCCCCTCTCAGCAGTGTAGCGGTTGTAATCAACACTTGGGAGAGTTGTGAGGAGACAGGATGAGTAACACCAGGAGTGAGAGAGTGTGTGTGTGTGTGTGTGTGTGTGTGTGTGTCTGTGTGTGTGTGTGTGTGTGTGTGTGTGTGTGCGTGAGAGAGAGCATGAAAGCGATATGTGTTGATGGATGTCAGCAGACGTAGAACTGTAATACTATTTTATTTGAAGAAAAAAATAAACAATAACAAACACACAGCACACAGAGGATAACTCCATATATGGTCATGTCTCTCAGCCTGTCGTTAGGTTGACTGAAAGTTAGGCTGAGACAGCATTTCCAGCATGGAGACCGCCATCGATGGGACTCCAGCGCCCCCTGCAGGAACAGACGGGTGGCGTCACTCAGGCTTCGTCCATTAATATTTACGGTCTTTGGTTTTCTCCTCTTACCTTTTGCTACAAAGCGCTGAGGATTCTGGGTAATCAGCAAAAGAAGCACACAGTACTCGAACAAACACACGTATCAGTCATTAAAACAACGTCTGTTCATGCACAACCATGCAGCAATATCACTATTATTTTACCATACAGCTTAGAACATGTCTGGATAACAAAAAAAGTATTATAGATTAAGATTTTAGAAGCAGGTTCTTTTAATTGCATATTTGGAAATCTTAGAGGATCGTTTGTTTTGTTTTACATGGAGACGACAACTCTGCACAAATTCTCTCCCTGTTAATGTTAAAATACGCCTCCGCCAGGGCTCTACAGTTGAGTATGAAGTTTCTCATAATTTGAGAATACTACATCAGAGGACCACAAGCTCACAAACACACACACACACACACACACACACACACACACACACACACACACACACACACACACACACACACACATCTGGTCAATGAAGGGGAGTTTCAGGAGGAAGCCAGGCGAGCACAAAAGAAATAGAGGCTTTTTATTAGAAGAAAATGTTTCCCATTTTGCCAGCAAAAAAGAAGTATCCTGCACAGACTTACACAAAAACACCATGCACACACACACACACACACACACACACACACACACACACACACACACACACACACACACACACACACACACACACACACACACACACACACACACACAGAACACGCACACACACACACACATACAATGCTGCAGTGCTGTCCTTTAGTCGCGAAGCCATCAGGATCCAATTTCTCCTTCATTAAACCCGAATAGGAGGCGGTATACAGCCGCTAGGTAGGTAGCCTTGTCCCTCTCTCTCTCTCTCTCTTACACACCAGACACACACACGCACACGCACACACACACACACACACACACACACACACACACACACACACACACACACACACACAGACACACACACTTTGAGTTAAAACGCCCCTTATCTTCCTCACATCAATACCAACCTTGTAACAACAAAGCCGACACACACACAATCACAAATACACACTCCATAACCACAGAAATTATAGGCCACAACAGAGTGCACACGCACAGATAAAAACACAAACACACACACCGATACAGGTTTGGTAATGAGTCTGTGTAACAAGGTGTCAGAGAGGCGACAAAAAGAATCAGAGTTTGTGTCTTTAATTGACCTGCACAGTTACAACAAAGGATGGATGAACACTCTGCCCCTCTCTCTCTCTCTCTCTCTCTCTCTCTCTCTCTCTCTCTCTCTCTCTCCCTCTTTGTAAGTAGTGCTCTCTCGCCCCGTCCACCCCTCTCTCTGCGGGACGATTCTTGAGCTGTACTTGTTGTTTTGCAGTGAACAGAGCGTATCACGGGGGGCATCAGTCTCCTTCAGTCTGCAGCAGCTGGTGTGTTAATAGTGCACACACACACACACACACACACACACACACACACACACATACAGTACAGGCACACACACATGAACGTGCACGAAAGCACACGCAATATCAGTTACAAGCACACATTTAAATGCAATTACACAACCAGACATATAACTAACACACAGCAAGACTCCCATTTACTGGCTTAAGTTGGTAAGAGGGACTGTGTGTGCGCGTGTGTGTCCAGTGTGTGTGTGTCCAGTGTGTTTGGGTTCATGTGTGTGTCCAGTGTGTGTGCAGTATCCAAAAGGCAGACAAGATGAAACCTATTAAACAGAACAGGTCTGACTTTAATTGGTGCTCTTTGGTAATTGGCCTTTTGGGGCTGATTTGCATTGTTTCCACGGCAACTGGCTTGTTTCTTTACATGTTATCACAGCAGTAGGGGACGAGGAAGGGAGGGCGGGAAGAAAGGGAGGGCGGGAAGAGAGTTGAAGGGGATGGTAGAGGGAGAGGTCAATGTCAGGGAAGAAGAAGATAGTTGGTTTGAGGGATGGAGCGAGAAGTAGAACACAAATTAGGTGATTATGGGCCAGAAAAAAGAGGGAACAGACAGCAAACGTTTGGGAGGAACGAGTGGTTGAAGAGTTGATGAAAGGATAAATAAATGGCATTAAAGATGGAGGTAATAAAGTCAAAGAACAGAGAATGCAGAGATATTGTGGCAAACGAGAGGTACCACTCCAGGATTAAATCAAAGATCTTCTGACACTGGGAGGCCTCACTGTGTGATCAAAAAGCAAACCCGAAGTATCTTTGACACTTTACATGTGATCAGTCAGGCCGGACTATGAGGAGCTCTTCATGTGTTCAGATGAAGGATGGGTAAAGGTGTGTTTAAATGTGCATCTGTGATTATCTGGCTTATATATCTACAAAGATCATTGAAATCCCTTCATCAAGAGGGTTATTCATTCTTTTTTTTCTGGTCCTGTTTTAAATATTTTCTACTTAGTAGCTTACTTAAGCCGTTTTCACATCTGCACTCCTGAAAATATCTCGATCATTTCAGGAGGCCTGCTCCAGATTTTCTCCTGACCTGGCTGTTCACATATGCTCCTCACAGCTGGAGACTTTCCCTGTCAGACAGGAGGGGGGGCGGGGGGTCTCCTGAGGCAACACGTGACTTAAAGAAAAATGATGTTGAAGATGTTGACGAAGCTTCAGAGTCCACAATACGACGCTATAATGAGAATATTTGTCTTTCTATCAATGCTACGTGTAGTTCAACAGAATCACAATCTGAACAAAAGAGTGGAGAAGAACATACTGGAGAACAGGAAACATATAAAGCCGTTTAATTATGTGCAGCGTGCAGACAGTCCATGCATTGTGCAGCAGTCACAGGATATAAACGTCACCACCCCCTCCCATTGGTTCGAGGTGAATTCTCCTGATTATATCCTGCAGCGTTCCCACATCACATCAGCTCCCTCGGACTTGCTGAAGAAAAAAAAAAAAAGGAGGCTGGCAGGAGGAACTCAGGGTAAAGTCAGAGTAAAAAATGTGTCTGTTTGCGTTCACATAAACAGCTCCTGCTTCAAATATCAGGAGTTTTCTGCAAATGTTAAAGCCCTATTACTTCCTTTTTTCTTGTGTATTTTTTCTTGTCTAAATTAATTGAATTGTGAGCAGCTTAATGTGTTCATAAATCTCTTAACTTTGCATAAACATTAGACTTGCTGTAACTTGTCAGATGTTATTTGACCTTTGCAATATGAACACAAACGTACTTAAATCTCCTCGAGGCTTCTTCTTAAGAAAGCAACACAACTACAGACTTGAATCTGCAGAAATAAAGCCAGAGACGATGTATTTTAATTTAAACTGAAAGCTCCTTGGATGTCTCGTTTCTCTCAACAACAACACCGAGAAATATTTGAGATATAAAAGGAAAGTATTTTTAGTAGAAGTGAGAGAATAAAATTGCAGCAATAACGGTCAATCACGCACCGCCAAACCTACTTGTGTTCCAGAGATGTGACTTTTCTCCTAAGCCCGCTGATTGCAGCCATCTTGACATCGACACATAGCTCTCGTTAACTCGCCGACGCCACAAATAACTGCTGGAGAGGCTCAGAAACACGAGGGGGAGAGAAAAAAAAGAAACACAATCAAACAATGACGCTTACTGTAATGAGAACAGCGGAGGCTCGGCCGTTTGTTTGTGCAGCGGCAGGTCAAGGTGTAACGAGTTGCTGTGGTGATTGTGAGTTTGCAGCGTTGTTGATTGGTGTGTAATGAGCCCACTTGATGGTGTGTGTGAGTGAAAGACTGTGGAGCAGTGTGTATGTGGAGGGGGACAGAATGAGGGGGCGACAAAGAGTGTGTGAAAGTGATGAACAGAGAGAAGAGCTGCTCAGACAGATGACACAAAGGAGAGGAAGAGGAGGCTGAGACGGGGACAGAGAGGTCGGTTAGTTTGTTGAGCTGAGAGAGAAAAACAACAACATGATAATCTTTGTTTAGTGTTTTATCAAGCTGTCAATTAAAACCTGTTCATGATGAACATGACAAACCGTTTGTTAGTGAGTGTATCATTAAGACCTGATGACTTACAAAACTTTATCACGCCTGCAGAAATCTCTGACGAACAACCCTGTATATAACCACACACACAAACTAAAAGGTCAAAGTTCAAACAGGCTCCCCCCCTCTCTCTCTTCTTCCTCTACTCTTCCCAACATGATTTATATGAATCATTGTCCAACAGTTTAACAGAATTTGCCAAAATGTTTTCAGTTTATTACAATAAACTTCGAGAAACGCGTCAAAATAATGGAAACGAATGATTCCTCTGCTTCCGCTCTCTCCCCACTCAGACGCCCACCGCTTCAATCTCTGGGCTAATAAATGTGCAACACTAGGGGGTTTGACAACACACACATACACACACACACATGCGTGCACACACACACACACACACACACACACACACACACACAAGGAGGTGGAGGTGGCGAGAATGATTTGACGCCGTTTGATCCTCAGTAAGAGCTGTCATTAGTGTGTGGCAGTTTTCAGACGCCGAGAAGTCACAACAACATATTCCTCGCTGATCCTTGTAAACCAACAACAATCCGAGTGACACACACACACACACACACACACACACACACACACACACACACACACACACACACACACACACACACACACACACACGCGCACTCAGAGCTCTGAGGAGAGCCTGAATATTTCTGTGATTTAGTGTGTGTTTGAGTATGTGTGTGTGTGATTGATTCAGAGGCAGAAGGCTGATTGCTTTCTCAACTTCCACATCCCATCAGAAGGCGCAGTAATAACTTCAGAGATATCTCCACGCAGACGGCGAGTGTTTGTGTTTGTGGGCCGGGAGTCGCTGCGTGTTGATTACTGTCGGTTTAGCCGCTTCTTGGACGGCGAGTGTGTGTGTGTGTTTGTGTGATGATTATTTCCTTCCCTCTCCTCCGTTCTTTTCTCCGCTCTTCTGTCATTCCACATGCACGCTGTCAAACACACACTGAGTAATGAATTCAATTTTGAGATAAACCCTGGTATGTGTGTGTGTGTGTGTGTGTGTGTGTGTGTGTGTGTGTGTGCAGGCTTAGCTGTGATTGGTTTGATAGAAAGAGAGAGAAAGAAAAGACTGAAAGAAACTGAGAGAGAGTTATAAGTTGGAAGAAACGAGGCGATAAAGAATGGGAAGAAATACAAAAAGGAAAGACACTAGATCGAGAACGACGGATAAGAAGCCGTATAAAATGTTTGATGTGATTTCTAAGAGGCCCATTCATTCTTATAAACAGAAATAATCATCCTGAAACCGTTAACATAACCATAACATGGTATAAAAACCATCTGCTGCATGCAAAGCGTAACAGGGTTGTAAGTATCAAATGGCGGTCGGTAAGCGCTGATTAAGTGTATGCCCGGCCTCAGGATCAAAAGACTACAGCAGAGGCTACAACTGCAGGAATATTGAGGGTTTTTTCTTCCAAATGGCCAAAAGTAACAAACTAGTGACGGACCATGCTGGAGCGGTGTGCTGCTGGAGAACTTACAGAGCTGGAGGAGCCTGCTTTGTTTGTGTGTTTGTGAAGGTTCCAGTAGTGTAGTAGTCAAGACCACACTAACCGAGACCAGAGTGCTCCGAGACCGAGACAAGACCGAGACATTTAGGGATCGAGGGCGAGACAAGACCAAGACCAAGACCATAAATATCTCTGTAAAATCATCATCTTGTGTGCAGGGGGCGTGTCACTTAGACTGTAACGCCAGGAAGGTTGCGTCCGTAACCAGGGGGATAAAAATCAAATTACAAATTAATTGGTGTTATATGTTCTTTTAGAAAAGGCGTTTTTTCTTTCTTACTACAGTAATGACGTGGAAAAATAGCCGATCGGTGGTGGTCTTGACCGGTCTTGATTTAAAATCTGGAGTCCGCCCAGTCTGAGACCGAGACAAGACCGAGTAAAAATGCTTTGGATTCCAAGACGAGACCGAGACCTTCAAAAACCATTGATTTCGACTACTCCAACACTAGGTTCCAGCTATGAAGATAAAACTTTGCAGCCACCTTTACGAGTCATATTTCGCCTCCACGAAGTAACTTTGTGCAGCCGCGGGTTGATGCTGAACCTGAAGATGATTAAAGGCAGGATGTGATCAAAGCTTAGAAAACATGAAGAGAAGAAACTCCTGAAAGATAATAAAGTAAAGAGTTACAAGTCTGTGTTTGTGTCAGGGAGTTAATGACACCACACATACATGCACACACACTTGGACACGCTCGGACGCACACGGAGCCAAGCAGGCAGGTGATCAATGCAACATTAGTTTGGTGCCACACACACACACACACACACACACACACACACACACACACACACACACACACGCTCTGCTCAGGTAATCTGGCCAACATTAGCTGTATGCTCCACGCTCGACTGGCTCTGCCTGTCAGTCTAATTACTGTGAGCTTGTAGCTGGACACACACACACACACATGCAGATACACACACACACACACACACACACACACACACACACACACACACACAGACACACACACACTGACACACACTGACACACACTGGGCTGAAGTGAACGGGATTCATCCACCACAGCAGGTAACAAGAGCCAATAGAGGACACATCAAGTGTTTGTGTGTGCACAAGTGTTCACTGCACATCTTACTGTGTGTGTGTGTGTGTGTGTGTGTGTGTGTGTGTGTGTGTGTGTGTGTGTGTGTGTGTGTGTGTGTGTGTGTGTGTGTGTGTGTGTGTGTGTGTGTGTGTGTGTGTGTGTGTGTGTGTGTGTGTGTTGAGCTCATTAGGAGTAGCCAGCAGACTTCAGTGACCTCTCTGTTCTTTGTCCAGTTTGTAACCACTGATGAGAGCTGGAGGGGAGGAGGGGGACGAGGAAGAGGAGCATGTAGATGGGGGAAGAAGAAGAAGAAGAAGAAGATTATTAGAGACAAAAAGAGAAGAAGAAGAATGGAGAGAAAAAAGAGGATGAGGAAAGTGTGCTCCTGAAAATGAGGCAGGGAGAGATGGAGAGAAAGAGACGCTGATAAGAAGGATAATGCGAGAGACAGGGGGAGAGATTGACATTATTACTGCCTCATTGCCACCTCTGCTATCTGCGCTCCGTCATATTGTGTTTGCTTTGGCAATAAGTGCCTTTTTATTCCCTGCCAGTAAAGCACCTTTAGAAACGAAGTGAAAGAAAAGAGTGTGTCATTTCAAAAACCTGCCAGCTCACTTTCTTTCTACGCCAGGACAAAAACTCAATCATGTGACTTTCTCTCTCTCTCTCTCTTATTTGAGATTCGTGCATGATAAATTGTCCTTTTCTTTCTTTCTGTATTTCCGCGCCGTGGCGATGGATCGGGGCCCGACATTTGTGCCGGGATAAAAGCCTCGCTGATGAGAGCTTTGTGGAGCCTTTATGAAAGCTCGCCCGCTGCCTCATGAAGGAGCTCAATAATATAAACACGCCGTATTCATCAGGAGCGCGGACAACACAGTCCAGGATTTTGCATGGAGGGCGGACCGTTTCAAAATGGCTTAATAGACGGACAGATGGAGATTTTATCTGCAGGACCTTTGTCAAGGTTTTGTTTCATGTCTGGACTCAGAGGGTGAAGACGTTTGGGCTCCTCACTTTTGTAATGCAGTGAGGAGTTAATCAACTTTTAACCTGGCTGACAGTGATTCATTACAAGCATGTTAAAATGATCTTAGATTTTATTCGATCGACTTGTCAGATAATTTATCGGTTTTGATAGTTTTAGAGCAAGACATTTAAAGGCCCTAACACACCAAGGAGATCGTCGGCCATCTGTCCTAGTTGGACTGTCGGTGAGCGGTCATCGCCTTAGTTTTTGCGATGTGTCCGGCTCCGTCGCTACCCGTCGGCCCCCGTCTGCCTTTTTTTTGTAGGTGAGAGTAATCTCTCTGATTGGCTGTTCGGAGGTTTCATTTATCTCCAGCTCTCGACACAGGTTCGGGAAAGCCCCTTGAGCCTGCCGCTGTAGTATCCATGCTTTCACCCAATTAGTGTGGTTTCTCCTTATTTGTCGCCTCTGCCTTTTATTTTGTTTTCCACTAAAAGGTCAAGGGCTGACAACGCCAGCGCCGTTTTCAACTTTTTATCAGACATTATTCTCGATTAGAAGTACGTATTATACGAGTGGTGACCGACAGTGGTGTGAAAATGGTCTTCTCGTATCATAACAACAGACTACCGGAGTCAGTAGCTTCTTTCTACAAAATAAAATACAGACTTATTCTAAAGTAAAGCTGCTCCATCGTCCCTTCTGGGCCTCCGTACATGTGTGCTGGTGACTGTGTCTGCAGAGACCCTGTCCTCTGACTGGATTTTACTGTTCTGGTTTGTTTTGGTTTACTCGGGACGTTTCTGGACGGAGCTAGTTGGTGGTTAGCTTGTGCTAGCGTGCGTTAGCTTGCAGTGTAGCTTCAAGCAGTAAACGTTCACACTACGTCCTGCAGTGAGGGTGAGCTTCTGGGGGCGATGAGCCCAGGTGGAGGGGCCCAGTTTGAACGTTGCTACTTGCTACTGACTCTGACTTTAAAGAATCAACACTTTAAAAAACAAAGGAAGCACTCTGTTTGGATTTCAGTTTAGTGTTGACATTTGCATGCTTTTAAAGCTGATTATTGGGATCACTGGCTCCGTTTCTTTGTCTCTACAAACTCTTGCCTGTTTTTTTCTTGAAGAGAAGCAGGATTCAATAAATCTCATTCTGCTGTCAGGGCTCCCCGCGGAGGGAAGCCATGTGGTGGGACGCCGCTCAATAGTCCCCCATTAAGCCGGTGGAGAAGACAAAAGTCAGTGACACTTAGCACTTTAACACACAGCCAGATACACACACAGATACAAGCACGGGGACACTAATGGCCCTGCAGAGCCATGGATTCAGACATCTCTCTCTACACACGGAGAGTACAAACACACACACACACAGGTCCGCTCACGCACACACACAAGCACACACAGGTCCGCTCACACAAAGACTCAGTAGGTGTGTGTGTGTTAAGATGCTCGCTCGATGGGGGTGCTTGTGTTGTGACATTTGGAAAGAAACATCTCAGAACAAAGACAAACAAGTCATGTCCTCTCGTCTCTTCGATCTGCAGAGACGAAGAAGGAAAATAACTCATTAAAAAACACAGCGGCCTGAAATGGTGTCCCCTTATTTTTCCTTTTATATCCTGAACCTTAAAAACTGTAAAGACACTTCAGCTCTGCGAAGGAATCTTTAACTTAAACTGGTAAGAGATTTTAGGATCAGAACTTTAGGGGTGCTCAGCTCCCACAGTTACTGCGTCCGACTATGACTTCTGCAGCATTCTTTTTTCTCATGCCTCGTTCTAACCTCTCTCCATTTTTCAAAAGCATCTCCAATATTGATCCTAGTTTGAGCACGTTTCTGCTCGTGGAGCTTATTAGAAACATGCAGAGGCTTTTTAGGTCGGGTACAATCACTTCTATCTGAACCAGTTCTCTTGCCCGCTTCCATCGCTGCAACACCTGTTGGTTTGACCTGATAACTGCTCTCATATCTGGCAAACCGAGGGGCGTCCAAAACGGCCGTGTGGGGGTGTCTTAAAACCGCCTACCTTCTCTGGTCCAAACAAATCCAGACCATTCAGGACCAGAATCTAAAGTTAGAAGGAGGACATACTGGCTGCTGCATTGTTGTCAGAGAAGCCAGCACTTCAACATAGCATGTTTCCTTAATGTCTGATCATAGAGTAAGCTCACTTTATCATCTCACTCTCTACACATCTCACTGATTGGTCCTTTAAATTAATTAACAAGGGGTCCCATCCACTTTATTGCAAGTTGAGACTTATTAATGAGATCACGTTTTGATAAAACACAGTAAAAAGATAAAGCTGCAGTTTGAACATCAGAACAAAAGATCATCAGGGGACACTTCAATAAGTTCGGTCTCTGTGAAGGTTAAAAAGACCAAATTTCCCCAAACTCCTCATCAGTGAAGTGGGATTTATGAATCCATCTTCTCCTCTTTCAAACCTCATTCCTTAAAAAGAAACTGTCTTTGAGGGATGTTTCTTAAATTATCAAGGAATAAAGAGATCCGTCCTCAAAGATAATCCGTAGCAGGAGCCCCACAGGAGGTCTCGTCACACAGAATGATGAAAACCTCTGGAGGAGTTTTGGGAGTAAAAGGCATTTTCTTTTCTAATTTCATCTGACGGTTGTGCTTATAATTGGCTGAGTGACATTATTGTAACAAGCTTTTATTCGGCGCCCTGCAGCTTCCTCCACTTCCCCGGACACGATGACATTTTTTATCCAAAGATGAATACGTTTAGACCCTCCCTCCCTCCATCTCTCGCTCTCGCTCTCTCCTTCCCTGTTGTATCCCTCTGTCTGTCACTCCGTCTTTCTCAGCCAATTACCGGCTGCCTTCAGGTGCTTAACCCCGAGCCTCGCCATCAATTGGCTCATTATATCGCTGCTCTAAATCTTCCTCTTGTCCCCCGTAGCTCTCTGTTTCTCTGCATTCCTCTCTGTCCCTTTCTGCACTGTCTTTTATATCTTTTCACTTTCTTTTGTCAACATAGTTTGACCTCTGCATTCTTACTTCCACTGCAGTCATATTTACATGCATTCCTCTCTTTTAGTTTTTCCTCTCTCTCTCTCTTTGCTCCGTCTCCGTCCTCTGCACCTCTCTTTCATTCTGCAAATTGCTACAACTCAATTGTCCCTTCCCCGCCTGTAGGCAGCGATGGTATTAATAAAACAGGATTCGAAATAGATTTCCTTTCTGCTCCATGTTGAATTACATTACTCTGCTGGTTTTGGCTCAGAGCATTCTTCTTCTTCTCACTGCTAATGAAATCACAATACACATCCATATCTGCAAGTGTATCTCTGCTGCTGGAGGACTACGTCTCTAACCATGAAAGATGTACTGTAATCATTTTAAAACCTGTGTCTCCATGTGGTGTTTCTTTCCTCGTAAAGATCATAAAGCTCGGTGATCTTACTCGCCTCGCCTTAGAAAGGTTAAAGGTTGAGTCAGTAGCATCTTTTCATTGCAGCTTGTAAACACAACATTCAACCTGAGCTCATCGCCTTCAGTAGTGCACACTCATTGCAGGACGTAGTACGTATGTTTCCTGCTTTTACTGGTCCAGTCGCTAAATTGTATCCTAACCTAAGCTCACCTGCTGCGCTGTCATTGGCTGGAGGAAACACACCAGCTCCGCCCAGAATCGTCCCGAGTCAACCAAAACAAAGCAGAACAGTAAAATCCAGTCAGAGGACAGGGTCTCTGCAGACACAGTCACCAGCACACATGTATGGAGGCCCAGAAGGGACGATGGAGCAGCTTTACTTTAGAATAAATCTACATTTTATCTTTATTTCTTGTTATTTTTCCTGTTCAAATACCAAAGACATCCTATTCCTTAATATGTGGGCATGCACCGTGCAAACTGAGGCTGTTTCCGACCTGATTTGTGGCTCTCATGACTGGATTTGAAGTTATGTTGAACTTCAGCTCGATCCTGCGTCATTTGCCATGTGACGTTCAGGGGTACACGAGGACCGATCACAGCCCAATTGGCTGCTTCCGACTGGTCGGAGAGATTTCTGGCATGTTTGAAATTGTGTCTATTTTCTATATTTCTCCCTCTGAAATGTTTCTTTGGAGATCTGAGAGTCACTCATGCTTCAAAGTTCAATTATTTCAATCTTAAAGTCAGACGCTGTGAGTTATGGTTTAACTCTCAGTCGTTGGTTTCATGCAGAGAGACGTAATTAAAATCCACTAAAAGGCATCTGCTGCTTCTCCATTTAATCCAATTTATCCAAGTCACGAAGCTACAGGGTGTAGCCTCGTCTGCGGCAGTTTGTGTGTGTGTGTGTGTGTGTGTGTGTGTGTGTGTGTGTGTGTGTGTGTGTGAGTGTGTGTGTGTGTGTGTGTGTGTGTGTGTGTGTGTGTGTGTGTGTGTGTGTGTGCTCAGATGACTTGGTGTTGCAATGCATGGTTGTAAAGTATGTGTTTGTGTGCTTCTTAATACTTCTTCTGTTTGTATGATGGTGAGGTGAATCTTATCTGAGGTGAACACGACGTTTGTAAATTCTGATTGTACATGCTGCGTGTGTGTGTGTGTGTGTGTGTGTGTGTGCGTGCGCGTGCGTGCGTGTGTGTCTGGGAGCTATGAGCCGGTTTAATGACATTCTTAAAGCTGTCTTGATTAAGAGGCTGATAATTTGATAATGCTGCTATCCAAGTTTTATGTGATGAAATATCACATTCTTCACTTTTAATTTCTGTTAATGAGGCAAATCTTTGGATGTCCTTAAGTGCTTTGGGGACGAGAGTGAGTGTGTGTGTCTCCGTGTGTGTGTGTGTGTGTTCCTTTAAGTACTTTTATAGATGAAGGGGATTATAGATACTTCAGTTTGCATTAAAACCTTCCACTCACACACTTGTGTTAAATCTGAGGAGGGCAGAAGCCTCCATTAAGGTTTTCGTCTGATCTCGCTTGTTTGCCTCGGAGGGTCATCGTCACGGGAGATATTGCCCCCGTGTGTGTGTGTGTGTGTGTGTGTGTGTGTGTGTGTGTGTGTGTGTGTGTGTGTGTGTGCATGTGTGAGTGTTTGTGCGTGTGTTCAGGTGGAGGTTAGGCTGTTATTTCTTCGGTGTGTAGATGCATTAAAAGTGCAACCTCTGCAACATATCAACAGTCACACAGCGAATTCTGCAGCTGCACCAGCCTCAGGGGTGCGTGTGTGTGTATGCATGTGTACGTGTGTGTTTGTGTTTGTGAGTTGCACTGGTGGGAGCTCGTAGGATCTGGAGTATTAATTGTATTTGTAGCCTTTGGCCAGTGCAGCTTTGGTAATATGTGATTTCCCCTCACTCCATACAAACACACACTCGCCCTGAGCGTGAACAGAAAGTTGTCCCTGCCGTGTTTCTCCCAGAGGGAAGCTCTCTGTGTTGTCTCCCCGACACCCACTCTTCTTCTACTCTCATTCTTCTTTATGTTTTCGCCTTTTAGCTCTTTGTGAATACAGACATGAGAAAGAAAATCCAGAAACACAAAAGGGGAAATAAAAGAGGTAACAGCAAAGGCGTGAGCGGCTGTGGAGAGAGGGAAAGGGTCCAGGTTCTGTTTTTTGATGGGGCGGCATTAATGGTTCAGACGTGTGAGAAAGGCCAGTGGGGTGAATTAAGTTGTCAACACTCGAGAGGTCAGGTCAGACCAAAGATGTGCAACCATACACAACCGTTTCAGAACACCACGGTGTTGGAGAGCTGCAGTGGTGTGAGGTTTTTTTCCAAACAGAGGTTCATTGAGGTCCTCTATCAATGAATGAAGGCATAATGTTGTTTATTTGTTTACATATTATTCCACCTGAACCAAATGATCATGGTAACATTTGCTATAACTAACTAATCAATCAATCAATCAATCAATCACTTTGCCCTGCTTAGCATCTCATGTATTACTGTGAAAACCAAAGTTGGGAGTGGTCTGGGAGTAAAAGAAGGAAAGTGGAAGAGCGTTGGGACGCTGGCAGATATAATCGGGAATGGAGGGGCCCCCAATTAATTTTTGCCTCGTGCCCCAACAGACTCTCGAATCGCCCCTGGAAGTAAGTGAGTGAGTGAGATGGTGGTGTAGGAGAAAGAGCACAAGAGGCAGAAGGGAGAGACCGAGGAGGAAGACGAGGGCTTAAAGACTGAAGGAGAACATTGAGAAATAAACAGTAAAAGACCACAAAGGAACAGCTCTTATTGAAGTTCTAAAACTATGAAGATGGAGGAAGAATAAGGCAAAAAAACAACAGAGGAACAGGAGAGCGATGTAAAGCAGGATGGGGAGTGTAGGGAGGCAGCATGATTGATTTCCACTCCTCCTTTTCCTCCCTCTTCTCTCCTCCCTGGAACGGCTCCCTAACGTCTGGATTAATGGCTCCAGTTCTGCTGCTCATTCATCAGGTTCAGGAAGGCATCCCCAAAACACAACGCCTCACCAGGCTCTCATCTGAACTAGATATCTACCTGCCATAACATCCAAGAGAGCCTTAAGTACTTTAAGAGGACGGCAGACCGAGTTTATCTCTACCTCAGGACGAATCAGCGGGGAAAGGTTGCTATCCACACGCAGATATTCTAGTTAGATGATCACAGACGGTTCAGCAGAGAGTTGTAGAAGAGTCAATCTCTGAAAAAACACCTGGATTGGGTTGTTACCATCCTTCACTAGACACATGTTCGGTCCACTGCAGGTCATTCACTGGTGCAAACGTCATGTTGCTTTAAAACAAGAGGCCAGTGTTTTATTCCAAATGAATCCAGAAGTCAATCGTTCCATCCTCTCGTACTTATTTCAGCTGAAACCAGGATGCTTGGTGCCCAAATTATGACCCGACTGTTACACAATAAAACTGATAATCACTTGAAATATTTCCAAGCTAGCTTTTTCTAAAGGTCTTAAGCAGACGTTAGTTCAGTTATTATCTCTATCTTGAGCACTTTATTCTGAAATGATCAATGCTTATGTATTGTTGTATTGGAAAAACTGATAACAGAGATGTACCTTGATCTCCATACTTTGAAATGAAAACAGCTAACCAAGTGTCCTGAACTAACACCAACTACCTCAAAGCAGCAGCTGCAGGATGCTGGAGGTAGGGCCGGGTATTTCCCACAACCCCACGATACGATACATGTTGTGATATACATTGATGTTGGATACTGACCATGCCCTACACAGATTTCACTACAACAGCTGTTCTTCATTTTTGAGGATATCAGCAGAGGCATATTAAGGATCCTACAACTTCAAACGCTTCTCTTCCGGTCCTCAGAGATCCTAGAAATACATTAAAATGTGTTCGTCTCAGAGCTATGGCTGTGGCGTTATTATGAACTACACTATCGGTCAATTGTCTTTCAAAACTGTCATGACAGCTTTGCCGGCATATCGATACATGTATTTGCAAGGAGCCTTGTCGATATATTTCCATATCGGTTTTTGAGCACAGCTCTAGCTGGAAGGTATCTTCAAATTGCTGCTAAAGTGAATCTTTAGGCAGACTCGACCACCCTTACATAGATGCTAAAATGTACCTCAAAGCAGAAGTTGGCTACCTTAAAAACGACACGTTCCAATGAAAGATACAATAAAAGGTTTATTAACAAATTCCAAAATGTTCCCAAAAAACAAACCCTTAAAGAAACTGTCAAAATGACGCGCTGCTTTGAAACAGATGCTAAAGGGTCACCTTTAAACAGATGCTTAATTGTACCTTGAACCAGACACTGAAGGGGAACTTTGAACAAACTGAAGGTTCCTTTAAAAAGCTGACACATTTGACAAGATGGGAATGAGAACATGTTGCCATTTACTTCAACAATTAAACAAAAGTAGGTGTGTGCTGCTTGGTACCAGAGCATCAGTGCAGTATTTATAGTCCATGTTGTCTTGCAGCCTTATGCTAGCAGGCCATTGACCAGCTGTAGCCTCTGTCATCCTTTTAATGGGCAAACCAAGGGCCACTTGTCACACCCGGTCCACCACAGGGACCACGTCTGGCTGCAACATGACTCACTGTTTGGCCTTGTCACATTGCACGCCAGCTGTGCCATCTAAACTGCCCTTTCACAGCCTGTGATCGCTAACATTGCAACCCCTGACCCATCCTGATTAATGAGGGTTGAAGCATGTGTCCCTCTGGAGGCACGGCTGCTCTACCTCCATGAATACAAAACTGACTCTGCCTACCTTCCTCATCCATCCATTAGAGCGTTTATCCACTTACTGACCAGTTTGGCCTTTTAATGCATCCATGCAAAGATCCATTTTGTTATTTTTCCCTCCGTTTGTTTTAACCTCCCAAAGTTGGTCTTTTCATCTCCACATCTTTGTCAGCCTTTGATGTGCAAGTTTAGAGAGTTCTGAAATTGGGTGCAAAGAAGAGGTTGAAAATGATAGAGCAAAGAAGTTTTAAAGAGTAATGTGGATAGAGAGGAAGAGAGGAGGAATAAATCTGACGAATGGTGTGGTAAATCTGTTATTTGTCACGACCAAGGGCAGCCTGGGAGACACCATAATCGTCCCAGCGATGTAAACAAAGTTATAAGTCAAAACTCCCGCTCTCCTCTTCGCAAATCTCTCCCTCCATCCTTCTTCAATCATTGCCAGCTCTCTTCTGTCTCTTCCCATTCTTCTGCAATTCTCAGGAACTTGTGATTTGGACGACCCCCCCTAAACAAAAATAAAACATAATTTGGCAATCTGTTACGAGAGTCCCAATTGAGCCCCAGATTATCTGAAAGATTAGCTTCCACAATACCCAGTTTAAAGACCACTGGATTAAAGGCATTGCACTGGTAGAAATGGCTTGTGGGGGGGGGGGGGGATTAAAACGTGTTGTTTGTCTTGTTCCTCTCCAGACCTCGGAGCATAAATCTGATTTAGCTAACATGGTTTGGGTCTTTGCAGAAATGAGTCATAGCAGAGGGGAGCTTTGATTTATTGCTATTCTTGGAGAAAAGGGGTGATTTCATTCTCTCTCCGTGGCGCAGTGATGAGTGATTATGTCTCTGTAATTGCGTGCGTTCATTAGAGGTGCATCACTTGATCTGTCTAAGCATGCATAATAACAGGTTTGCTCTCTGGAGGAGTTGAATCCTCCAAAAATAATTTTTGTGTCCCTCAATGAAGAGCTGAAACTCAAGCTGTCAGCCTGTTTACTAAATTCATTTTCTTTAAATGGTTATGTTCATAAATGTCATTGTCCCTCTGTTTGATATTTAGTTATCAATCATTTTAAGGTTGAGCATGCAAATCTACAATTCTACAAGACTTAGGGCCCTGTTGTGAAGGTTGGATCAGACGCCTTTCATCGGCAGAGCGTAGTGGGCGGGAGGGAGTGTAGACCTGGAGGAGAGAGTTTAGGTAAGGAGGTGTTTTGTTGTAAGCGAGCAGCAGAGTTTAAAATGTGATGGGAGCAGTAACTGGGAGCCAGTGGAGGGAGATGAACAGCGGAGTGACATGTGCAGTTTTGGGGAGTCATGCACTTGTTTAGAGATCACAACGTCAGGACAGAGACGTTGGTTTGATTTCATCCTAAACTCAGAAACCTTTATCTGTAACCTCAACGCTGCCAGTTTTCACTTCTGATAACCAGCTGTCCAGTGAATTAACATCTCGAAGTCTGAAAACAATGAGAACGTTTGTGAATGCTGCTTGAACGACAAAAAGGCAGACTATAATATATTGGACTCTGGACCTTGAGGTCAGTTTTGCAGTCCGAGTGCTGCATGATGTCGTGCATTTTCCCGTCTTTGATGAAATAGAAATACATTAAGTGAAGGCCTTCAGCTCATCAGTCGGCGGTCCTGTTTTCTGCAGTCAGTATGTGAAAGCAGACTTCCCGCTGAGCTGACCGGAGGACTGGGTTACATGTCGGTTATATTACCTCTCCCCCCTGCTGCTCTCTTGGCTGCCAAATGTCAGTCTGCCACCGTCTTATCCAGGAATCTCCAGGATTCATTCTTTTAAGTAGAAACACAGACTCTTTAAGCCCCAAAGCACCCCGAGGCGAGCTGAAGTCTGCACCCAAACTCCTCCATGAATACAGAAAGCGTCCCGTTGTCTCGCATGGCCTCTTAGATGGCTTATCCATGGTGCCGTTATCTAATCTGGTCTCATTAGGATGATCGGATGTTTACACTAAGGAGCTTGTCTGGAAAATCTCAAAATGAACTCAATTAGCTTCAAACACAATAAATCAAAGCGTTGTTTAAGTTTCTGTTTAATTGTTTGAATTGGTGTAATTAATGAAGCATGAAGGATCTCCAAACGGCCTGTTTGAGCACACTTTTTCTGAAAAGTGGAGCAGGCAAAAGATGGAGAGGATGTTCTTTTCTCATCATTGGGGGGTTTGTAGACAGACTAGAGACACATATTAGAGTTAGAGGAACATGGTGAAGAGGATTTTACAGAATATGTGACCTTTAAGTATTGACAATTTTGGAAATCTTATTTTAAACAACAGCTTCAGAGTTTACAGTGAAAAAGTTTGAGCATTAACTCTTGTCTGAACATCCCTGTTTTATTTTTGGGAACATCAGACTCTTCTCTAAAGTCTCTTATTAATGAACGGAAAAGTTTTCTAACAAAAATCAGACGTAAAAGAGTTTTGGTGCCAAACTCAATCCTACAGTGTGCATGTCTGTTGTGTTTTCTAATTTGGACTTCACTCAGACTGTCAGGAAAGTTTTTTATTTGGAGGAGAACAGCTCATACAGCTTGTCTCGTTATGTGCTGACCTGTTTTGGGTGCCATCAGCGGCTGATTGAAATTAATTAGGCAGACAGAGAGATCTGTTTGAACAAGCTCGTTAGTGTGCAGTCAGTCGTGGTCGACAAACCTGGCCAACATATGGCTGCAACCACACTGTGTGTGTGTGTGTGTGTGTCTGTGTGTGTGTGTGTGTGTGTGTGTCTGACATATGGCAAAGGCAGTAAATACCCCTCTTAATGTCCGCAGATCGATACAGACCCCTCTGTAGTCTTTGGCCTGAGATTTGGGGTTGTCCTGTGTTGAAGCAGCGCGACCTGGTGGTCAGACAGACTTTGCAGTTATAAATAGATAACAGAAGGCACGCAGTCCACCAAATGTCTTTGATTATTGCGCCAGTTATAACAAAATATAAAGGTCCAATCAGTGAGATGTGTAGTGAGTGAAATGATAAAGTGACCTTACTCTATGATCAGACATTAAGGAAACATGCTATGTTGAAGTGCTGGCTTCTCTGACAACAATGCAGCAGCCAGTATGTCCTCCTTCTAACTTTAGATTCTGGTCCTGAATGGTCTGGATTTGTTTGGACCAGAGAAGGTAGGCGGTTTTAAGGCACCCCCACACGGCCGTTTTGGACGCCCCTCGGTTTGCCAGATATGAGAGCAGTTATCAGGTCAAACCAACATGTGTTGCAGCGATGGAAGCGGGCAAGAGAACTGGTTCAGATAGAAGTGATTGTACCCGACCTAAAAAGCCTCTGCATGTTTCTAATAAGCTCCACGAGCAGAAACGTGCTCAAACTAGGATCAATATTGGAGATGCTTTTGAAAAATGGAGAGAGGTTAGAACGCAGAAAGGTTTACAGACCGATGCAGAGCTGGATAAACACTGAAGCTTCAGTGTCCACCACATGGTGACCTGCATGAGAGGAACTCTCATATATCTTTATTTAAAAATGTGTTGAACATCAGGAGGGATGTTAACATTTGAACAGAAATAAGAGAGTCAATATCTTCTTATTTCAGTTGTATTTATTGTTGCAGAGTTCATTTCTGCTTTCTCTGTAACTTGGCCTGCAGAGTAAAAACATTTGACTGACACACAGAGATAAGAAATAAAAACCATAGAAATCCAATAATATAGTATATATGACGAACAGAGGCTCAGCTCTCTGGTGCTTATTATAACTCTCACAGAATCGTCTCGTCTTCTCTGGAAGATCAAACATAAGAGTCCGCCATGCTGGATATCATTGCATGACTGATTTTCTTTAAGTCCTGACTGGACATGAAAGCTCTTTCTGTTAGTTTGTATTTCTCCTGGTTCTGAATTTATTAGCATATGGCATTTATTAGACTAACACATTTTGGTTCCTGTCACTCTCTCTTTCAGATCCGGTCCACGGTCCCCAAAACGTCAACGTGGTGGATGTTCGGGCCCGTCAGCTGACCATTCAGTGGGAGACGTTTGGGTACGCGGTGACTCGCTGCCACAGCTACAATCTGACGGTATGAAAAACTACAACTACCACAATGTCTGCTGTGAATACAATCGTAGGATTACTCTGTTTCAATGTTCTCCAATGTGATGGAAGTAGGACTTTGTGGCAAATGTTACGTCTTTGCATAATAAAGTTTTTACATTTGAAACTGTTTACCAAACCTCTGTCTCAATAGAACACTTTGTGATATTCTGCAGGACTCCTCTAAGGTGTATGTGGCTGAGCTTTTAAATGTGCATGTAACAACAACACTGCTTTAGTCCCGTCTATGATTTGCAAAACAGGGATGTCACGCTGTTCTCTACTTGACACTTCTGTCAAACCTTGCGGGGTTAAGTGCATCACTTAAGAGCTGCTACGTTTTAGCATGGATTGTTTTTAACCAGATGACAGCTGGACAAATGTCACTTCTCTTTGTGTTTTGCAGGTGCAGTACCAGTACGTGTTTAACCAGCAGGAGTTTGCAGCGGAGGAGTTGATTCAGACGTCGTCACATTACACCCTGAGGGGGCTGCGGCCCTTCGTCACCGTCAGACTGCGGCTCGTCCTTGCCAACCCTGAAGGCAGCAAGGAGAGCGAGGAAATCGTCAAACAGACAGAAGAGGATGGTGAGTGAAAAACCAGATTCAGAATGTGTAATGCCGTATCGATCCAGCCTACTGTACATCCTGCCAGTTCCTGACAGCTTTAGTTATTCCATCAGCTCAGCCTCTCTTTAGAGAAAGCCTCCAGCTCACAGAACATAATTTATTTTACATTTCTGACAGCAGCAACAGCAGTTTGTTCAGAATAAACAGAAGGACAACTGGCCATTATAGTCCGGCCCATGCTGTGTGATTGACGGGTGGTTTTGGCCACTGCAGTGCAGAGCAGTTGGAGACATAATTATTTAGCTCAGCACATGGAGACAAAATTCAAACAACAACAAACCTGCTGCTTAATTTAAGCTCGGATGAAAGGTTCAAAAGTGTGATTCTTTTTTAGATGAATCTGGAAGTCTGGACCTTTCAGACCTCGAAATGTTCCCCATCGGAATCTTTCAAATCCATCAAAAACCCTTGAGATTAAGACAAGGTGCCGTTTCTATTGAAACATGTTGGCAGCTGTCTGACGAAGACTCAGTCGAGTCAAAACGCGTAGACACATCCCCGTTAATAAAAGCATGTTTATACTGCATCAGAGTGCCACTGCTTTTCTTCACAACAAACTTTGTGTGTAATCAGTCCAGTCATTTATTTATCAGACTTCTGTCCCCTGTTCATGAAGAGCACCTGATTCCTCTACCTCTTTTTGACCCAGTGCAGCGCTCGCTTTAACCTTTTTGTCTTGTACAAAGAGAGTAATTTTACTGGAGTCACATTAGATGGAGGACCAGAAACGTTACTTTTGACGCATGATGATCTCTTGCCTCTAACATTTAAGTTAACGGGCTTTTACATGAAACAGCAGGCAAATCTCTAAACTGAGAAACTGATGGTACATGCCGTTGCAGTAGTTCATATTTGCGTCTTTGCCAACCTTGGATCATGCATCTTTAACTGAGATTGAAAATAACTACCTGAAAGTGAGGCTTAAGAGAGAAGGATAGCATTTAGATTCACTTTAATCAATGATTGTTTGCTAGGTTTCACATTCAATCAATGCAACATCCTAATTTACACCAATCAGAAGTCGAGTCTTCTGTGCGCTGAGCTTCATATCCTACACAATGCACTGACATACTTTTAACGCCTCAGCTATATCTGTACTCTCACAGTGATAATGATCTCAAAACAACAACACTGTAAAAGTCTGCTTCCTTTCCAGAGGGCTCCATGTTCTTATTACTTAGAACCGAGTGTTTGCCCCGCCGCCGCGCCGCTGCTGCTGCTGCTAATAATTCATTGATGCTTCACATGTCTCTCCACAACACGCCTGTGCTGAGCTCAAATAGCTCGAATCCATCACAGCAAGGCCCGATAAGCGGGATAAAAACATCGTTCTAATGATCCCAAATCTCTCATCTCTTTCCCGGCATCCTCCGGGCTCGCTGTTCTTCTCCTGATCTCATAACTAATATCCTCTGAATTTAGCTTCTGGGGAACATCACATCTCAGCCTGAAGCTCCTACCTTTACCAGCCGAACACACACACACACACACACACACACACACACACACACACACAGGTCTGAACCCTATAAAAGAGTTAACACTGTTGGGGAGAAGCAATAGCTTTGGGGGAAGGGGAAAAAGCCTTAATTGTTTTGTTTTTAATTGTTTTTTATTTAACCGTCGTTAATCTCCTGGTTGTAATTCAGTAATTAGAGAACAGAACAGCAATAGTTCACGTGGAGGCTGATTGCTGTTTGTACGGTAATGGTTTTATAGTGCTCAGGCTCCTGCAGCTTCTCATTTTAATTCTGCTGTTGACAAAGAAATATACTTTAACCTATGTAAAGGGATTTACAATTAAGACGTAATGAAATTACTTCTTTTTCTCTCTCTCACACAGGACTTAAGAGTAATCTCATGATAGGAGATTTAATCAAATCCTTTTAAGTTGTTCTACCTACTGGAGGCTGCTGTCATGAGAGCACACACACACACACACACACACACACACACACACACACACACACACACACACACATGTTGTTCTTGCTAAGTGGATAAACAGTTTCACACAAAAACACATCATTTCAGATGCCTATAAAAACATGAAGGTTACGATATGTGTACATCTTCATTTTTGTTTTTCTACCCTCTTCCCCTTCAGCCCTGGCTGTCCATCCTTTCAAATCAATAAAGGACAATTTGAAGCCAAAAAACAAACAAACAAACAAATAGAGGCTAGCCCCTGAGACAAATGTCATGTCCACTTAAACCACACACTTGCCTATTTAGCTAACCATGAAACACCTATTTGTCAGGTAGCTGTCAGGTCAGCTTAGTACAGAGGACTGAGCGCCGGGTATTTATTTATCAAGTATGTCCTGCAGGAAAACTGGAGCTGTGTCACCTCCACAGCACACGTGCCAACCAAGCTACCGATGAAGGGACCAACTTACAAAACAATAACCAAGCAAGCAACCACGTAACCAAGCAACCAAGCAACCAATGGACCAACTGACAGACTGACTAACCAAGCAACGAACACATCGGCCGACTCATCGCCCCAACGACCCACTGAGAACAACGTAACCAACCACACAACCAACAAACCAATGCAATTACTCACCAACTGACCCACTGAACTATTGAACCAACCAACCAACCAACTCACTGTCCAACCCACCATGTGACCAAACCACCGAACAACTCACCACCCCAGCGACCTACTGACCCAGACTAACCCACTGAACCACCAAACCAATCAACCAACTAACCAACCCACCCACTGACTCACCAACCGACTCACTAAACTATCTAACCAATCAATACATTGACCAACCCACTGACCTAATCACCGCATGACCAAACGAACCGACCGACCGACCAACCCAACTGACTCACCAACCGACTCACCGAACTATCTAACCAACCAGCCGACTGTTTGCTCGTGAATAATCTTGTAGGATTAATGTGCATTAGCTAACAGCGTTCAGTTAAAGCAACATCATGTATTGGTTTGTCTATCACCAAATTATCATCAATATGCATTTGAATAAATAAAACATACACAACAAAGAAATGAACCCATCTAGGCAGACTAGAAATCCTAATGTCTGCAAGTCCAAATCGAGGTTTTGGCCAACGGAGTCTGGTGACTTGGTAGACTAACGTCAGTTTAATCATTCTTGGAGGTTATTGTGATGAATAAAATATGTCCACCATAAGTACTATTGTTACCATTGACACATTTAGATTGATATTTCAAGCCACCAGACTCCATTTCCAAAAACAGTAATTATACCTCACAAAAGACGTGACTCACTGCTGTACTGAGGCCGTGTTTGATTGGTTTGTTTCTCTAAATCTGTGACACAAATGCTGTGTTGCAGCTTAACTTACAAACATCTTAATTAAGGTCACACCATCTCAAACAAATCTAATTGAGTGAGCCGGCCATCGATCAAAACATTCTACACTGCGCTGATATTTTAATGTGTCGTTTTTGTCCAAGGAGTCTGGTGTGTTTGTAGAGAGTGATGTCACAGCTGTTTGTGGTTCGATAAAATCCTCTTCCTATTCCTACAAAAGCTCGATCTCTGTAGGGATCCTTTCTGTAATGTTAGACAATTAGATTGACAATCTGAGCCTCTCAGGGACAGAAACATCTGAAGGATGCTGCAGGCTGAAGCCATCTACTGGAGCCAATGAATGAATCCCAGCATATTAAACCCCAAAGTATTGAAAACCACCTACATTTAAAAGCGATACTTTTCACCCTCACATGAAGTCAGTGAAGCTGCATAGCACGTCTTTGAAATAACTCATGATGCTGATAAACCTCAATAATAAGCAGAAGAAGATATCCTTTATTAACCCCGTGAGGGGAAATTACTGTTGGACTCTGTTATTGAACATGCTACACAAACACAGAGGCTGAAATCCACACACAGGATCCTATAAACTAACGGAGTGAGGGGCGGCACATGAAAGAGCGCCCCAGCAGTTGGGGATTCGGTGTCTTGCTCAAGGGCGCCTCAGCAGTGCCCAGGAAGGGAGCTGGCACCTCTCCAGCAACCAGACCAATTTTTCAGACTTGGTCCGCACCGGGACATGAAACCGTGACCCTCCAGTCTAGAGACTGAGTGAATACCGCCCCCAGTACATACACCAGAAAGCTGTTGAGTGTCAGCACTGACCCTGAATAGCTTTGAAGTTCATGTGTAAATATGTTGTTGATGATACCAGCTTGATTCAACTTGTTTTTATCTCTCCGGTTTGATATCCTGTCAGCGGTTAAGCACTTTTCAAAGTCAAACAGCAGATATTAAATATTAAACCAAATCCCCGTGTTGGTGACATGTTTATATCCTTATAAATATCCCCGCTGATATGGAAGAGAGAAATATCTTGTCGTTCAAAGGACAATCACAGTCAGTGAGATTTAATAATCCTTTTATGTTCAGAGCAGCGAGTCTTTGTAACATCACAGAGGAAGAAAAAAAACAACAATCACAGACAGCAGCTTCTGTTGTTTCACTTTTAAAGTTTTTCAAGGCTGTCACTTTTAAAAAAAAAGAGAAGTTCTTCAAAGTGCGGTTAGATGTAGACGTGAACTTTTCTTTATTTACTTTGAATCCTTTTTAACCAGTTAATTGGTTCAGCCCACGACGGAGCGAGGGACCTTTTAGGTGCAGTAAAGATAAAATATCAAAATGCATTAATGACAGACTGACTGGTGTTCATTTGTGCTCTGCTTTCTTTGGAGCTGGCAGCTTTGGGGTAACTTCAAACTCATGCTTTAAATGAATATTCCAAAGATTGTCAAAAACAAAGAAGAGAGGAGGACCCAAGATAACCAAAATATTTAACTAAACAAAAAGGAAAAAACTAAGGTTACATCTGAAAACAATCAAAGTCCAATAAAAAAATCCACAAGGGGAAAACTTGGAGTCACAAGGAAACACGAGGAACGTGGATAGGTAGACGTATGATCTGACAAGAAGAGGGTAGGTACATCGGGGTAATCAGACACAGGTGAGACTAACCACACAGGTGAGACTAACCACACAGGTAAAGACAATCAGGGCGATCAAAATGGAGGGAAACCAGACAAAGGGAGGAAGGAAGACAAGAAACACTGAGGTCAAGAACTACAAAATAAAACAGGAAACACTAAAGACACTAAGAGAACTCAAGAATGTGACAGTAACAATACACACAGGAAATAGAGAAACACGAGGATAAGAACTACAAAATAAAACAGGAAACACTAAAGACTCAACTTGGAAACATTAAAAGAAATAAACAAAAAAGGGAAACGACCAACACAAAGGAAGAAAGAGACAAAACCAAACAAGAAAGGAAATCTGAACTCTGAAAATGTACCAGAACAAATCACTAACAAGATGTTTAACTGTAACCTTCAATAATGTCACTAGCCGCCATGTTTTGTTTTTATCCGGTTTCTTCATTGCAATGCTCACAAAATTAAAGAGGTGAAACCTCCGTCTGCTTTAAGGAAACAAAACACAGCCAGCGCTTCTGACAGCAAACATTTCACTCTAATCCGGTCCGCTCTCAAATCATAAACAACCATAACAGATGTGTTCTGTAATCCTCATATCACAATGTGTTCTTTCATCTTAATCCAGTCCAGCAGCTCGGACTGTAAGTCCAGCAGCTCGGACTGTAAGTCCAGCAGCTCGGACTGTAAGTCCAGCAGCGCGGACTGTTAGTCCAGCAGCTCGGACTGTAAGTCCAGCAGCTCGGACTGTAAGTCCAGCAGCTCGGACTGTAAGTCCAGCAGCTCGGACTGTAAGTCCAGCACCTCGGACTGTAAGTCC
>CM036538.1:33109893-33242393 GCA_020745685.1 Tautogolabrus adspersus
TCCCCTGACAGCAGACAGTTGCTCCATTGACTTTGGATTAGTAATTGACTTTGTGAGCTAATGGACTTTACTTTGAGCTTTTCCATCCAAATGAGTTGATTTGAATGCAGAGCTCCCAGCGGTTCGTCACACAATGTGCCCGTATAGCTGCAGAAAATCACAGAGGCTGCTGTCGCCGTGTCTCAGCAGTTGTTCCATTACTCAGCGTCTTCAACATTTATCTCCACGTGAGGTCATTTACGGTTCGTCCAGCTCCTCTTGGCTCGTGAGGAGAGTGGATTCATTTCACTAAATAAAGCCGAGCTGCACAGTATCACAGCTCAACCTCAAAGTCAAAACTCAGAGTTTAACTCACAGCAGCTGAAATGAGTTACACGTCACGTTAAGAATTTGTTACATCTATGAAGAGATGTGAGTTTGCACAACAGCAGATTTCAGAAGGTGACTCTCAGTCCAGCTCATGTCTGTATTCATCATCTGTTGTAAACACACTGTATGAGAGCTGTATGTGAATCGGACAGATCAGTCTTTGTCGTTCAATACGAAGCCTCAGTCTTGTCTCAAACCAAATTCACGAGTTCATGTTCCGCCTGTTTAGAATCACATTCATCCGATTGTCGAAAAGAGTCGTCTGTCATCCGCTGCTGTTGTGACTTTGTTTTAGACTTGACAAGAAAATCAATAAAAGGCATGATAGTCTCTTCAAATGTAACTTGAACACATCACAGTTTTGTAAAACCTCTGTGTCCTTCATTATGCACATTAAGTTGAAGTTTCATTTCTCTGTATTCTCTGCAGTGCCTGGCTCGGTGCCGATGGAGTCACTGCAGAATACTCCGTACGAGGAGAAGATCTTCATGCAGTGGAAAGCTCCCAACGAGACCAACGGGGTCATCACCCTCTACGAGGTCAGTCAGACACTTTTTTTTAATGAATGTTCATACTCACTGTGAGTGTGCAAGGCCGAGGTTAGAGCTTTAAAATGTGGCATTGTGGAAAAGAGATGTGCTTGATTGAATGTGTGGTTGCAGTTGTTGAGGCTGCAGCTCGTGGTGTTGAAGAACTGGGTGGAAGTTTACAGTAAAATGTGGACATGAGTGAATCTCTCTTGAATGCAATACAGCAATAATCATTTTGTTTTTGGGGCTTTTTTTGCCTTTATTGGAGAGACAGGAGAGTCAGAAAATCAGGAGAGAGATAAGGGTGAATGACATCGTGGTTCATTTTCATTTCATGTAGAAAAAGTCGATAAAAAGGTGGAGGTCAAGACTCTGTGATAGTTAGACATGACCTTTGCCTTTCAAATAACCGGGAGCTGAGACAAAAACACAGACGGGTTGTTATTCAAGTGTAAGCCGGGACATCAGTGTCAGGTCGTATCGATACGAATATCGTATGTGAGAACCCCTTAAAAAATTAAATACACGAAGAATTCAAATGTGTGAATTCATGTGGAAGGAGGTAAAAAAGTAGGACGAGAAAATGAAGAGGAGACGGGAGATCTCCTGACAGCCTTCAGACAATGTTTGGGAGTGAGACTGAGATTGAGAGACATGTGTACACTGTGAGTGTGTGTGCGTGTGTATATACTGTGTGTGTGTGTGCGTGTGTGTGTGTGTGTGTGTGTGTGTGTGTGCGTGGTCACAGATGCTTTATTCAGGCTGAAGTAGAGTTGAGCCCTCCATCTAATGCATTATTGACCCGTGCTCTGCCTCCTGTCTGCAGCTTCTATCAGAGCATCAAGGAGATACCTCACACAGAGACCTGGCAGGGCTTTTAGTATGTGCGTGTGTGTGTGTGTGTGTGTGTGTGTGTGTGTGTGCGTGCGTGTGTGTGTGTGTGCGTGTGCATGCGTGTGTGTGAGGCTCTTTTAGAGGGAGTATGTGGCAGAGAAAACTGGTGTGTGAGGAGTCAGTGAAGCAGGAGAAGATAAAGAGTGTGTTTTTAAAGCTATGAATGTGTGTGTTTTGGGGATAGGTGTGATACAAGCCCCTGGGTGAGTGCATGGGTGAACCTGTGTGTGTGTGTGTGTGTGTGTGTGTGTGTGTGTGTGTAGACTTTGAAGATCATCTGAGTTTGTGTGTAAGCACTGGACACGTTTGTCCCCTTCTTTTCCTTCTTATTATTGTGTTTCAGATTTTGTGTTGTTGACACACAGGTTTAGAGATACTCCTCACACAACCAGTCAAGTCAACTGGGAGGTGCACAGTTTTCTATTGGACGAGCAGTGCAAGCTTCTTTCTCTTCCTTTAGTCCTCATAGTTCAGGATGCTCCTGTTTTATTGCTTTTTTTTTTAAATATGCAGCTTTTTGTTTTCCTGACTCAGCTGAACTGATCTTCGGGGGTAGATTGTTCCACAGTGTCAGAGCCCTCACAGCAAACGCTCTGTCCCCTTTAGATTTGAGTCTGGTTTCTTTCATGTCTGAACTTCCATGTTTTAAACTCATTTACTACCTCACACGTCTGGTAACTAAAGCACTTTCTCTCAAGCCGCTTCTCTACCTCCTCACATGAATCTCCCGTCTCTCTCTTTCTCTCTCTCCTCTTTCTTCCTGAGCAATACAGACCACTCAGAAACATCTCAGAGACCTCCATTAGACCTCGACCCACAGCTTGAGAACCACTCTACACAGTCTCTAAACCTCACAGGGCCGTCATGAGTTTCCACCTTGTTTTGTGTCGGTTACATTAATGTGCGCTCTCTGGCCTCTGAGCGCGGCGGAGGCGGCACGACTCGTCTTCATGTGTTAAACATATCAGAGAGCCGACACAATGCACGGCAATTAGAGATAATTACTATAATTACACCTATTGACAGGATTAAAGGCATCATCTGCAACATCTAAAGGGCCCCTTCTTTCCTACTCTGTTGTCTCTGTTTTGCCCCCCCCCCCCCCCCCTCCCCGCTCCCTCACTTTTAAAGATGAATTGACGCTCGGACGTTGAGAGGGAGGAGTGGGAGAACAGTAAGATAAAACGACGTGAAGAAGGAAGAGAGAACTAGGCAAGGAGACGAAACCTATCGAGTGAGAAAGTGTCTGGAAGAAAACAGTATTTTACGGTCTCTCTTTAAAACTTGAATGGATTCAGTGAGCAAATGATGATCACTTCATCTCCTGCATCCATTACTCTAATTGGAGCTAATTACAGGATTAAAGGAAACATCTGGGGGAGATCTAAAGGGACAAGGCCCCCCCACCACCCCCACCCCTGTCCTCCACTTACTCGCTCCCTCTTGTCCTATTCATGTGAGGAAGGATAAATGATGTGTGGGGGGGGGGGGGACCAGAGGGATGGGGAGGGGAGCGGAGGTGAGATGAACAGCGAGGACAAACACGATCACAAGGACAAAAATCTGCAGAAACAAAAAGTGTTATTGTCTCTTTGTCATGGAGGTTTGAGAGGAAGAGTGATGAGTCTAAAAACAAGATATTTGATTCAAAGATGTTTCATTAACCACGGGAGCAATATGGTGATCACTAATCATATCAAAACAAACATCCAACAAAAAACATTCAACTCAATCTCCGGCCTCAAATGTATTAACTGTTATCTTTGAAATACAGAAACCAGAATCAGCAGAATATAGTTCAGGACAAGTTTGACTTAGATCTTCTTTGATTGGCTCTTAATGTGATCCGAGTGTCACTCTCAGCAGACATTAATCCTCAAACTAAGAAGACCTTCACACTGTCACTGACAAACAGGTGGATTAGGCCCTGTGTCCACCTTGAGGGGTTTTTTTCGGGCAGAAAAGCGCTGGCTGTGCACTCTGGAGCGCTTGGATGAAGCGCTTGTGCACTGAGAATAAGCGATGCACGACTTGTCTCTGTGACAACAATCTTTTAAAAACAGCCGCTGTATGACCAACACTGCTCCGTAGCTTTTTCCTGTGTGTCGCACATCATCTGGACACGGAGCGAGGAAGATCAAGGTGCAGGGCACGATCAGTAGGAGACAAAAATACGGGGAATATCGTTTTGAAAAGAGTGCCGGTGACGTCAACAGCGCCTGGTCAGACACAGCTCATTTACATTTAAAGCTACAGACACAGAAACAGCCTGTTCTGAGTACCGGTAATACAGGAGTGTGGTGCTTTGATTGACAATCAGAGGCTCGTCAATAAACGGTGAGCCTAACTTTTTTCTGGTGTTGTTGACCCAAGTCAAAGCTTAACGTTTCAATCATGGATGTGGATGTATTGCACCACTATCTCCACTTTGTACTATTGCTAACAAGCTCTGCTGAGTGAGAAAAGGGAGCGTCAGTGTCGTGTACAGCCCCCTTCTTCCTCGTTCCTCGTCCATGCACGGCAGCAACAGAGAGGGCTGTTAGGACACTCCAATAGGAAACAAAAGAATCAAGCTGATTCGGTCTCCGTCACTCGCTCGTGTCGTGTTGAGAGTTTTCTCTCAATCATTTCTCTTTGGTATTTACGCACTATAGGACAGTCTTTATAAAACCACAGCAGCTGTTTTAAAATTAAACCTGCTGGATGAATAACTGTGGGCTTCCAGTCTAAGTGGTTTAAATGACTTTACGGTCCCGCCCTCGTACAACTCCCCGCAGCTCCACCTGCAGGTCCGTGACCCGCACATAATAGGCAGCCATGAATAACTGACCTGAGAGCAGATGAGCATTCAAGCACACACACACACACACACACACACACACACACACACACACACACACACACACACACACACACACACACACACACGGCGACCTTGTCAATCCTGTCTCTGATTGCCTCATCAGACCGTTGGAGCGCTGCAGGTCCTCGGTGTTAGCTCACTCGCCACCCCGCTGGTCTCCGAGGAGGTTCTCCTGACCCCCTGCTAGCTGAACAGACGCCGCTGTTAATATTGATTAGAATTACACAGCGAGGCGGATCATAAAGATCACGGTTTGAAGGTTTAGTTAAGCTAGTCGAGGAGTCAAAGGCTTTGATGTTTAAACGTAACGTGAAGAGAGAATCCAATCACAGCCCGGGAGTAACTGCTTCTCTGTGTGAGGATATCCTTCATTTGATAAAATGCTTCAGGTGAAATCAATCAGATTTACAGTAAGATATTCTTTAGGGTGTAACCTGCAAAGATGTTCAGTGTTACGGCGAGCGCACTAACCACTAGGCTACTGGCGCCCTGCAGGATCTCTTTTTGTAGATTATTATGATGTCATAACAGAGACTGTGATCCAAGCAACACATGTAGCAGTGCACTGTGGCTAAGACAGAAGGCTGAAATTGACCCTAGAATGCAGTGTGCGCTCGACTTCCTTCTACTGAGGAGGAGGGGACGAGCAGCGAAGAAGAAGAAGGAGAGGGTGTGTGTTCATGAGATCCTCAGGACATGACAGGATGTGGGAGAGTTGAGGCTCGTCCAGGAGCTGCAGCTCTATAAAGACCGCTTCACGAACACGACACACATTTCTGCTGCTGTTTTAAACACATCTGGTACGCCCAAACTGTCGGACATGTCTTTGCAAACTAGAGCTCTCTCTCTGACGTCCCGGTAGATCTTTAAACTAGAGCGACAGCGTTTGTTGTGATCTGATTTTCCCTCCTATTGAACATGCCGAGGTGTGCACAGCGCTACATCCATTTGAGAATGTTTTAACTTCCACGCAGTTCGCAACAACGGCAAGTGCAACCTTGTTCAACACATAGACAATGAATAGACAAACTGATTATGTTCTTCCTCCAGTCATATTCACACTGGAAAGAAGAAAGAAGAAAAAGCTGATTTACTGTGATTTCATTGTGCATCAAAATCCCCCCCCCCAAAGGGGATGCTCACGCAGGTCACCATGTGGTGGACACTGAAGCTTCAGTGTTTATCCAGCTCTGCATCGGTCTGTAAACCTTTCTGTGTTCTAACCTCTCTCCATTTTTCAAAAGCATCTCCAATATTGATCCTAGTTTGAGCACGTTTCTGCTCGTGGAGCTTATTAGAAACATGCAGAGGCTTTTTAGGTCGGGTACAATCACTTCTATCTGAACCAGTTCTCTTGCCCGCTTCCATCGCTGCAACACCTGTTGGTTTGACCTGATAACTGCTCTCATATCTGGCAAACCGAGGGGCGTCCAAAACGGCCGTGTGGGGGTGCATTAAAACCGCCTACCTTCTCTGGTCCAAACAAATCCAGACCATTCAGGACCAGAATCTAAAGTTAGAAGGAGGACATACTGGCTGCTGCATTGTTGTCAGAGAAGCCAGCACTTCAACATAGCATGTTTCCTTAATGTCTGATCATAGAGTAAGATCACTTTATCATTTCATTATTTATCTCAGTAGATAAATTACATAATGGTCCTTTAAGGTGATACCTGCCAACTTTGACTGTATAAGACATATTCATTTAACCAGTAGGCACTAATGCATGATTTCTTTAAGTCATTTGAGTATAAGCACCTTCAGGCCCCCTCCAGCTGCTCACTCTCTAGCAGCACGACTCTGGTGGAAATATACGAGTTTAGCTGACAAGCCTGGGAGCTGTTTAATCCAACACACTGCAGAAAACAGGCCACGGGTACAGTGTGTAGATATTCTGATCAGATCTGTGTGTGAATAAATTTACTCTCGGATTCCTCCCCTCCTCACGTACGGCCTTTAATCAATCACAGAAATCAATACCGGCAACCGCTCCGGCATTTATTTCACCGAGTTGCTCTGCTCCAGGAGGTCTGCTTCTGTACGAGCTGCAGACACATAGCGTTGTTATGTTTGTCTCGCTCATCGCAGATTTCTGAACAAAAGAATGATCGATTCTCATCAGACGTCTGCGGGGATCGCACTCTCGATTCTGTTTACCTTGAAAAGAAGACAATAACTATGTTTCTGATATTCAACAGGGCTTGTTCAAAGATAACGACACAGGGATGTTTCCAATTGACTCGAGCATCAGGATTATAACTACAGAATGTCGATGTTTGTCTAGGAAGCTGGGATATGTAAGACAATGCCCAGAAATTGAGGTTTTAAGAATGGAATAGATCTGCATTTAAAGGATCCATTAACCCCCCTCACCGCCACAAAGAGTGAACCTTCATGCCCTTAACACCTGTCCTGTTTTCAGCTGGTCATATGTTGGAATGGGTGGTCCAAAAGTTTGGCTCAGACTAACCTGTGAAGTGGCGATAGCTGAAATTTGAGGATATTGGGGTTGCCAGCCTGCTTTTAGGAGCTGCTGCACACAGTAGGGTGCCGTGGTATGAACCCTGCCTACAGTTCTGGAGTTTTCTCCATCTTGAATTGGACCTGTTTATTTAAATGTGGATCACAGGATGGATCTTTAACACCGACAGCTTCACTGCTCCGCTCAGAAAAAGAAAGTGTTTACTGACAAGCTGCTCGTTTGTGGATTCGACCTCAGACTCAAAGCTTCACAAAGTGTCTGACTCTGACTTTGAGTCTGACACACACACGTACAGACCGCTTCTGTGTGTGTGTGTGTTTACCACCAAATGGTTGGAGAGCAGATGAAAGAGACGGGGGAACATCTACACTTCACACAAACACATGCACAGAGGAGAAGTTGTTGTCTCCTCTCTTTCAACAGGATCTCAAAGTAGAGACAGAATAAAGAAACGAGCGTAGGAAACTTGTGTGAAATAATTGCTACGGACGAAAAACAAAGTCGAGTCTGATGCAACAAGACGAGAGAGAGGCAATCTCCTCTGTAACTTTCATCGTCTCTTCAGCCTCTGCTTCCTCTCTTCTTCTTCTTCTGTGGATTGTTTTCACTTTTGTCAATAATGGAGTATATTTATAGCGAGACCTTGAGCTTCTGACCTCATTTACTCCGTCACGCTGCCTCTGTGGCCTTCAGGGGGACGGCCTAGTATCACTTACACCTGAGTGTGTCTAAGTTTGTATACTGTGTGTCTCTCCTTGCCTTTCTTCATTATTTATACAGAAAGTTTAAAGTCGTCCGTTTGACACTGGCAGTTTTTGTCTTCCTCTTCTTTTGACTAAACCATCAAAAGTGACACCGAGTAATATTCAGTTATACGAGATGCGCTGTAGTGAGGACAGAAAAAGGCGAAAGCTGACCAGCTTACCTCCGTGAGGTTAAAGTAGAAAGGAAAGAAAAGACGCTAACATGTTTGAGCCGAGCGGCTTTCGTCATGGCCATTTTTACTCTTAAAAGAAGAATGTGCGACTTTTTGATCCAGTAGGTGTCGCCCTTGAGCACCAGCATGAAACCAAAACAAACTGCTGTTTGGCCACACCTCCTCCATACTGAAGCCTCCGCTCTCCTCCAGAGACACACCTCCAACCCCTCTCCACTCGAGTTCACACAGAGGAGTTATGAAGTAGAACGCACCATGCTTGAGCTGCAATGACCTGTGTCCTGCATTGTTGTGTTAGCATGCTAATGTTAGCACTCTTTAGTTAGCTTGTAGCTTCACATTGCATGTAAATTGACACAGAATGAGCGTGATCTAAAAACTCTTACGTGACATCCAAATAATCAGTGAGTATGTTCTTCTTCTTCTCTCTAGTCCTTGACTAAAACAGCTTTTATACACAAGGGGAGGAGCCGGCCGTCCCGTCCATGTAAACACGGCTCTGACAACAACACAGCCAGCGGGACTCGAGCTTCTCTCTCATTGTAGACAGACACTAAAAAAGAACAAAGCTAGTAGCTTTAAAAAAAATGGTATTGGATCCAGGACCCTTAAAACACATCTGAAGCCAGCTAAACTAGTCTGTCTGGAAGTAGGCAGAGAGGAGAGGATTACACACCTAGACACACGAGCGTGCACACACGCACACACACACACACACACACTGGCACAAGGGGGTAATTGTCAGAGAGGATTATCCATCAGACCCCCACCCCTGCCCTCTGTACGTCCACACACACACACACACACACACACACACAGAGGATTATACTTGATCTCTAATCTCTCAAGCAACATAATTTCCTCCCTGTAGCCAATCAGGGCTCTTCTAACATCTCTTCAGCCAATCACACGTCCCCAGAGATCCTCACAACCAGCTCTCAGTTCCTCCTCCCCCGACGTCTCTACCTGTCAGATCTTCATTTTCATTTTTAATATTTTCCTCTTCCTTCCTCTCCGTTATTACCTCGGTGCTGAGGCCGACTCTGCCTCTTTATCTCGTTGTTTTCCTCTTTTATTGCCCCAGCTGAGCGGCCGCTTTGTCTCTGTTGAGCTTATTAATGTGTTTTTCAATTTCATCTTCATTTTATTCGGTCACTTTGGGAAGAGTGTTATGTTAAATCTAAAGATGAAAACGACCTCCATTACTCTCTGCTGGTCACTCGAGCTACAGGAATAAATCATTTCCTTATTTAGAAAAAAAAAGAGCACCATTGCAGTGATGGTTTGTTTTCTTTTGCTAGAAGGTCGCCTGTTGGGAGCTTTTCAAACCGAAGGACTGATCAGTTACAGAAGCACATTTGGTTTCCACAGACTCCATGCACTCTCATATGCAACACTCATTTTCAGAGTGAAAACGTCTCAGTGTCAGGGGCTGGAAAACGAAGAAGTAGTGAGGACACTTGGAGTTACAGTTATAATAGTTCAGGATTCATTTCTTTAAATAAAACACGCTTTGCAGAGTCCGAAATGAATTTCTACAACACCAGATTAACATCATGCCATGCTAACTCCACAAAGCTCATGTTAAAATGTCCAAATCAACTTTCAATTGAGCAGTTTTTTTGTTTTTTTTTAAAGCAGAAAAGACACGGCTTCTTAAATGTGCTCTGAATTAAAAGCCACGTGGAAGACAAGCTAAGCCATGTAGCAGATGTGAAGCTGAAGATATTACACGTAGCTCTGCAGCACTTTATCTTATATAGACTTTCACAATTACAGATTTATATTTTATTTCTTTTGCTCTACTGTGAGCAGAATTCCCCCAGAAAAGAATCTGAAGACATTATGCCATCCCAGGATATTGAACCCCTAATCCATCCATCAGACTATCCAGATCCATCTGTCCATCCATTATATACCGCTTTTCCTGTTTGGGGTCGTGGGGGGGCTGGAGCCGACCCCAGCTGTCATTGGGCGAGAGGCGGGGTTACACCCTGGACTGTTCACCAGCCAATCACAGGGCTGACATATAGAGACAGACAGCCAGCCACACTCACATTCACACCTACGGACAATTTAGAGTCACCAGTTAACCTAACCAGCATGTCTTTGGACTGTGGGAGGAAGCCGGAGAACACGGAGAGAACCCACGCATGTACGGGGAGAACATGCAAACTCCACACAGAGAGGCTCCTGTCAGACGGGGATTCAAACCAGGAACCTTCTCGCTGTGAGGCAACAGAGCTAACCACTGCACCATCTGTGTTTACTGATTTATTGTAAGGTCAAAGGATGACTCATTTTATTTAAAGAAGTATTTGTGCTTTGTTTAGAACAATTGTCTCATCTATGGAAAAGAAAAACAGACTTAATAGAATCCAAAATGAAGAAAAATGAACTTCATAATCCAAACAGCACTAAGTTAAACACATCTCTCAGTCGTACATCGGTGCCAATCTTCAGTGAATCTCCTGTCAGCAGCAGATTTTTAAAGCAAGCGTGCGAGCAGCAGAAGCCGGTGTGTGTCCTACATTAGCATCACGAGGGACAGCGCTCTGTCACTCGTCTCAACTCTGCTGGCAGGAAGTTGCCGTGTTGCTGTCAAACAGGCGTCACTCTGCGCCGATCCCGACCGTTTCCCGTCAAACTGTCACCACCGGCAGATTTCCAGGAGAGATTTGGATGCTTCGCCTGTGATCACCTCTTCCCCGTTGAACCTGCTCTTTCATACTTCTGAGGAGGGGGTGGTGTTGGTTTGAATGTGAACTCTGGTCAGAGCAGACTTTCTTTCCTGTAAAAATGAAAATCTCTTCAATCTTCGTCATTTGCTGAGTTTTGAATTCCCACGACTCGTCCCTGCTTCCCCCCTGGCTGCAGCTTGAACAGTCTGATTAAGCAATCGAGGCCTTAGATAGCGATAAACAGCCTGGCTTTATTTATGAATCCAGATTATTGTTGCTCTGCTGCTCATCTCGCTTTCTCTCTTTTTTCTCTCTCCGTCCCTCTCTTGAGTATTTTTATCTCGGCGAGGACAATACGACGTCCCGGACATCTTATCAGGAGATATTTAGTCCTTCTGTCTCTCTCTCTCTCTCTCCTCTGTTTGCTTATCACGAGTGGGTGACAACAATGGAGGCAGGATGGCCGTGAAATATTATCAGACTATTGTCTGCTGCTATTTCTATCTCCGTTTACCTTATCTGCTCGGGACAAAAGCATACTGGGTCGAGGAAAAAAAAACAAAGACCTCATTCCCTTTTGTGTTTCTCTGTATGTATGCATAAGTATTAACTTGTGCATATGCATGCATGTTTGCATTTATTGGAGGATTTGGATTATTGTATGAACATACATCTTTAGATTGGTTTGTCCTGGTGTTTTCCAGCACATGTTGATTTTAGTGTTTGTGTGTTTCTGGCCGTAATGACCCCGAATGTCTGACATTATTAAGCCAGAAAACATGTAGGTGACATCTAGGTTACAGGGATATGAATGAACTCCGTCCTCGTAGTTTGACAGAAACTCGACAAAGTGAACTGTAGGAGACTCAGAAGCTCAACAACAATGTTTAGCAAATACAAGAAAATGTATGCTTTAGCAGTCTTTGCAGAACGAAGAATGGAGTTGGCATTCATTTGAAGATTTGGATCATGCATATTCATATCTCTGTGTGTTTGGTTTGTCCTTGAGCATTGGTGAATAAATTGGTATTAGGATATGCGTTCCTGTGCATAATGACCCCGAATGGCTTGACATTTTAAAGCCTGAAAGCCGAGGAACAGCCCGTCCTGAATGAGGACTTCTAAAAACAGAAACAGTGCAACAGTGCAATCCAAGACAACAGATGCCTCCTTAGTTTCAGGGCGAGGCAGGAGGTGCCAGCATAAACGACGTGAAGACGAGAAGAAGAGAGAAAAGTTTTATTCAGGTGTCATATGAACTATAATAAAAGTGTAACTAAATGTCATCCTGTGGTGGACTCACACTGAGATGCTCTTGTTTTTTCTGCTGAGTTAGGAGGCAGGATTGCAGATGTTAGGGAGCGAGGAGGGATTGTGTGTCACGCACACCGGGCCTTGACACAGTTAGCAGAAGAGCTTAAAGGGCACAACTTGAGATGTCGACATCCTGGGAAATGGATCTTTATTCATTGTTTGTTTTGGAACTGTAGAAGAAAACAATTTACATGTATTAGTTGTCAACACATTAGTTTCATTTCACACATGCACTCCCTGAAAATGATTAGAAAATATCATCGACATCGAGCCTCTGAAGTCGTCTTCACTTTCTCTCGCACACGTCACTCACAGCGGGACATTTTAAAAGTCAGACAGGTCTGTCAGGAGGCGATACATGATGAACTTTTGCCTTTATATGGATGCTTTGTGTAGTTGGACATACTGTGTATATGAAAAAGAACGTACTGAAGCTGTATGAAGCAGCTTTAACATGTGCAGGATGTCTGCAGAGGTCGTGGGATATTAACATCTTTACCATGGCTCATTTTTCGTGGCTAATTTCCCGGAGTACTCCCTGCAAATGTCCCACCCCGGCTCACCCAAACTTGGGTTGGGATCCAAAAAGGACGCCGGACCAAATCTGGAAATTGGTCTGGTAGCTGGAGAGGTGCCAGTCCACTTCCTGAGCAGTGCCGAAGTGCCCTTGAGCAATAGCAAGGCACTCACCAGCTCAGGAGCGCTCGCTGTGTGCAGCCCCCTCACTCTGACATCTCTCCATCAGTGCATGTCCATCGTGTGTGTATGAGAGTCAAATGTAATTTCCTCTTGCAGGATTAATATATAGTATATCTTCTTCTTCTTAAAAAAATCTGGATAAAATTTAATTAAAAATGGAATCTGTTCGTGTTCACACATGCAGCTCACCCTGACATTTTCAGGAACCTTCCAGGCGTGCAGTGGATGTGTTAAAGGCCTTTCAGCTTACAGCTGGAGTGTATAAATTATGCTTTTTCCTGATCTAGTGCAAACATTGTTCACTCTTTATGAACCTGATCATGGACTCATATGTTGCTCTGAACTGTCGCAGTGAGGAGCTGATTGTTTTGCTGTTTTTATATTTCTTCCACATGCTGAAAGTCGGCTCCTTTTCTATGATGCTGTTTTTAGATCGTTTCTGTTCTGATGAATGCATTGTTGAGCTGAAGAGGAGCTCAACCAGCGTGGTTATTTCCACAGTCCTGCAGGATAAAACAGACAAGATCAAACAGAGGGCAACAAAAACAGAAAACCACTGCACATAAAGTCCAGTAAAGGACTTCCATTGGTGTAAAAAGGAAAGAAGAAAAACTGCCTTGTAGATGAAACCGAGGATGTTTTACAGTCCCCAGATCCCTGTGAAATAAAACACAGATATTTACAGGCAGTAAGTGAACAAACTCTTTCATTTATACGGCTTTAATCTGCTCCGGATGAGAGCCTCCACTAAATGCTTTAAAAGTAAAAAGGTAGTAAACAATTTGAGAAACTCCACTCGGGTGAGTTGTTGCAACATAAAACAAAGCAGAGAGAACAAACAGCTCACATCGTTCCTCCTTAATTCAACAGGACAGAGCAGCGGAGAGATAGTGCAGAATGAAGCTGCAGCATGTTTTCTAATAAAACAAACAGCAGCGCCCGGAATAAAAAATGGAAAATGACAAAAGCGAATTGAAATAGCATTTCCACAGCGGCGATCCCACGACGGAGCCTCGTAAACATTGTTTGTTTCTGTAAAACTTGGCTGCAGCTCAAAATGCAGCGGTCCAGCAGGACACACACACACACACACACACACACACACACACACACACACACACGCTCTGCAGCTGTGGTGTGTTTGATGAAGAGGCCTGCGAGGTAAAAGCTACACCTTCAATACCCTGCATCATAAATCTTCTGCACAGACAAACAGAGAGCATAATGTGTGAACAAAAGAACATATGCACGTATTCACAGATGCTAACGCACAATGTGATGTCTGCCATTGTTTGGTATAAAGGCACCATTTGTGCTTAAAAAATGTTCTTTAAGAAGTCAAGGTAAAAAGAGATTGTAGATGTAAAAACATTCAAAAGGCTCCTTCTAGTTTGGGGAATTTGGTCCTTTACTCTGCAGCCAGTTATTTTTAATGACTGATCAAATGAAAACAGCCTGAGTCCTTGTTTCTAATCAACTGGATGACTGAAAACCGTTCCTTTTAAGTTCTTATAACTGACCTTAACTGCATTTCTATTTAAGTAAACTTTGAAAGCACGAGTGACATTTTGAGAACGTCTCATTGAAGAAAGGACCAAAAACTGAGACGACCGTAGTCATGACGACCGGGCGAAACCGACCTGAGGAAGAGAATATGTTTACAGACGAGCTCATGTATCCGAGTATAATTTACATGAGGTTTTTATCACAGCAGCACAAACAGCAACAGTACGGCATCTTTCAGCAGCAGCTCACGCTTCATAATGCTGCGATCTTTGACGTACACATTGTGTCTGTCATGGCCGCCTACGCTACAAGACACGTCCTGTTACATAAAATGAAGGATTCCTCTAACAGTTTGCATGACTGCTATTTTTAAGATATTTTGGGGCCTTTTTGGCCTTTATTCAGCTGAAGAGAGACCGGAAGTGTTGGGAGGAGAGAGCGGAGGATGACATGCAGCATGGGGCTGAAGTCGGATTCGAACCCACAGCCTCTGCGACGAGGAGTATAGCCTCTGAACATGGGGCACGCAACATTACCGCTCGACTATTGGCGCTTCCAGGAATGGCCTTTTGGTGGAGGATTAGTGCATGTTGGACAAGTGCTGAATGTTTTGACATCACTACTCAAACTCCTTCTCTAGCTTGTGCATTGACTTCTTCCTGTTGAAGATTCAATCCAAGAGTTCACCTGTCATTGAGCACAAATGTTTGACCCTTGACCTCCTGCTACAGACACCAGGTTATCTTCCTCCCCCCCAATGCATCGCTGTGAGATGTTTGAGGACGACATGGAACAAAACGCTTGTAAAATAAATTAGCAACCCAAGCTTTAAAATAGATCAAATGTGCTGCAGAAGGACAAACACTTTTTTTTCCGCTTAATAAACGCTTTTTGAAATGACGTATAAGCGACCTTCAACCTTTGTATCAGTCACCTGTTAAGGATCAGAAACACGTTATTCATCCCTGGGGAGGAAACTAGACACTACAGTCCGTCTTAGATGGAAAGTGAAGTAATAAACAGTCGAGATATTACGCAGTATTGAACATTAGGTTCTATGAAAATCAGTATTAGCGTAGCATCATGTCTCTGTGTGTTCCTCTCATTATGCACATCCCTTAGTTTCTTTCTCTCTCCCACTCCGTCTCATTTTTCTCTTCTTTATCCTCGTTTCTCTGTCCTCTGTTTGCCTCATATTCTCACTTCCTCCATCCTAATTCAATCACACAAAAACACACATTCTCAAAAGCACATTCCCTCCGCTGAGTTATCCCCCACAGACGCAGACTCTATTACCCAAGATGCATTGCCCTGCCGTGCGCCTGCCTTTTCATTGGCCAATAAAACAACCTGAGCTTTATGGTTCTACCGATTCCAAGTACATCAACTATAGAAGGGAGAGAGGAGGGGGGAGGAAGGCTGGAAAAGTGGAGAGGACACCTCAGGTTAATGACCCAAACTCCTCCATTTAGAAAAGAAGGAGGGAACGGGTGAGTAGATCAAGAGTGGAGAAGAGAAAGAGGTGGAAAACAACAGATATAGGCGATATTAGAAAAGTGGAGAAAATGCCTCAATAAGAAAAACAATAAAACAAAGAATGGGAGTCCATTACTTCTCGTGGAGAGAGGGGAGGAGAGGGGGGGGTAAGACAAAAGGAAAGAGCGAGGGAGAAGAGCCCATAAAAACACTGAGACGTTCATGACTTATAAAATAACAGCTATCGATGTGCAAACTCAAACTGCAGCGTAGATGAAATAGATGATGTTTTATTGTTCCAGCCCCTCAGTCCCAGTCTGTATAAATAGCTATTGATTTAACATGTTTTATTCAGCCTGCGGGGCGCGCTCTCAGGCCTGCGAGACGTCTGCCTCTCCGTCGAGGACTTTCTGCTGCAGTTTAAAAAACGCTGTCTTCCATCTGCTAAAGGTTTGGTCCCAAGTTTCCCAATCTGAGCGGCGTTTAGTCATCCGTCTGAGATATATCAGGGGAGAGGAGTGTCGGGAAAAGTGGAGGAGGACTTTCTCAGTCCACGAAAAAGGGAAGCTAGCTGTGTGTTCTTGTTTGTATGGCTCTGGAGGACTTTCACTCTGAGTTTGGCCTACTTTGGCCGGGCAAGAGTCCTAGCATACAAACAACGTAAAGAATATTTAACGAACGCTCAGTATTATCAAACATCTGAGCAGGATTAAGTTTGTAGATGCAGCATCCCTTCAGATTTTTGGTGCCAGAACCTCCTCATTAGGTCGATAGTCCTACTTTTGTATCTCACTCAAGGATTTGTTTTCTCTTCCTCCAACCTCGCATTTGTGTATCCTGTCTGTCCTTCTCTCTCTCTCTCTCTCTCTCTCTCTCACACACACACACACACACACACACACACACACACAAACACACACATTGCACATCACACAGTGACTCGTTCACACATCACCACTCCAGCCTGCAGGCCTGAAGTCAGAGTGTGGCAGCCAGCTGTCAGTGCGCTGGATTTGAATCCGCTAATGGAGCGGCGAGTGCCGCCTGACGTCCACGAGTGCTGCACTGCCTCACGCCCCCACACACACACACATTTAAACACACACACACACACAAACATGTAAACACACTGACACATCACCTCCAGCCTCGGAGGCAGCCATTTTACCCAAACATCCGTATGCATCACTTGTTATCACTCTCTGTCTGTTAGCTCTGTTGCTCTCTCTCTCTCTCTTGTTTCCTCTCTTGGAGTTGGGCTGTTGGTTATTCTTTTTTTCTCTACCCTCTTTTTTTCTTTTACTTCGTATTTCTGATTTAACAAATGATGAAGAGCGGGGTTTTTTTCTATTTGATTTTCATATCTATTTCTATATTTGCATGTACAGCCAATTGAGGATAATAACCTCAAATAGCATCCAGATGATCTCAAAGGGGCACAGGAACCGCCTAGCGGTTATGACGCCCCCCGTGTGCAGAGGCTGTGGTCCTCCTCGCGGCGGTAGTGGGTTCGGCCTCGGCCGTTTGCTGCATTCGTTTTTTAACACCTGAGGTTGCCACTTGGTTTGGACGAGGTTAGCAGCTTTTCTTTACAGCGTAGTGTCTCAATATTTCTCGCTGTGTCCTTCCACATCTTTCTTTTCAGTCAGTCCCATTCTTCTTCACACATATTAGTTTCTCCTTTCACTTTCTTCAGCTTAACTGCCTTCATTTATTCTGAGTTTAATCAAATTAAAAAAATAAGTAATTCATCAATAGATACTCTGGTGTGGCTGACATGGGGTGATGGTGAATGGGATTTCAATGCAACAAAACTCCAAGGCTGAATCCAAGCTGGAGAGTTAACAGTTATTTGGCACCTGCTCATTAGGACATCTCTTTCTAATGTCAATGTCCTCCCTCACTCTTCTGTCTCCCGTCCTTCATGACCGTCTTTGCCTTCTTTTCTTATTCATGCTTAATAATTCAACTGTGCACGTGTGGGAGATTGATACTCTGAGAGAGATGTGACGAAGACAGGAAAGCAGTTACATTTTTACATTTAACATTGAACGTAATACAAACAAGAATCAAGCACCCACCAAGGAAAGGGTTAAACAAGCTTGAATAAGGCTATTTTATTTCTCTGCTATATTGACCTAAGGGCCTTATTTCTAAAGGGATTTAATAATTCAGACGTGGAACATTATTTCAGGTCTAGGGAGCAAGCTGGGGGGAAAGGCCAGTGCAAACCAACAGAAACCTGAAAAGAGGAAGTAAAAGTCAAAGATGCACATTTTCCTCATGCATGTAGAAACAAGACTTATTTCTAGAATAAAAACTGTAGTGTGTGGCTTCGGTTAAATAATCCTTGGTCTAAGATTCTTCTAACAAGTTTGAGTGTGTCTTTGAAAGAGAGCAAGCACCGAACCAAATCCCTAAAATTGTCTAACCTGACACGTGTCGTGTAGAGATGTCTGTTATCTTTACCTTCGGAACAAGCCCTGAAAAGTCATACATTTGGGTTTTCTACTCATTGAGGGTTCACTTGAAGCCTTGTTGTGTCTTGAAACAGTTTCAAACAAATCTGTATTTTACTGATAGCCTGATCCGGGAATGGGCATCTAAGGAAGTCACAGTGTCGTCTGCATAAAGGTGCAATTTAGCAGTTTTGTTTGTCCTTACCCGAGCGGTTTTTGGCTTTCCGAAAAATCGATCAAACCTTTGGAGAAGCCCTCACCCCCAATGTCCACATACTCTGTGTTGTTCATTTGGTGCCTGTTTTGACGTAATGTTGATAAAGTAATAGAAAATACAATTCTGAGTTTGTACAAGAGTCTGTACATTGTGTTTTATTTAGAAATTGACCCGAGTTTAAGCAGGATTTGAGATAATGGAGATTGGCTCATATTTTCAGGTGATTAGAAAAGATATCATGTAAAGGTCATTACCATCTTTAGCATTTGTTGAATTTTAGATTTCTCCTGTTTTTGCAGCCTTTTCTGAAACACTCCTGTTGGTGGGAACGTTTACCTCAGCTCTCCCCTTACATCATTCTCTATCAGGTCAAAAAATCAAACCCAGAAGACAAATGTCAGGAAACATGAAACTATCCAGGGGCTGTTAGGTCTGCTAGATGCAGAAGAGGTTCTGCGTTGGTGGAGGTTTCCGCTTCATTGGATACCTGCTGGTTCATTCATGTTGTCTCTTTTTGTTTCCATCTCTCTCTCCCGTTCTCTACACACACACTTAAGATTTTCAGTCTTTTTTTCCTCCCTTTGAGGCTGACAGACCGACTCAAATGCACTCAGAGACTCTGACACACATTCTTGATGAAGTGCAGAAATGTGTTTGGGGATGAATCGCTATTAGCGGGTTTTTTTCCCCATCAGTCAATACTCTTTTGTACTGACTGTCATTCACAATGACAGCTGTCCTCCCGTGTGTGTGTATGGTGTGTGTGTGTTCATGTGGTCGCAGACATTGGCAGCAGCAGTGCAGTGTGGAAACTTGCCAGTAGCAACATTAGGACAGACATTGACAGTTCTCTTAAAAGAAGAACTATTGAAGTGACTCGGCTAGTTTAGTGGCCACGGGTCAATTTGCTCAATTTGTCGAGCGGAGATCATGTTGAGAAAACATAGACCTGAAGGAAAGAGCCAACACCACTTCCACTGCAGCATTGATTTGTCTGAAGTTAAAAAGACCATTTAATACGAGATGGTGTGTTTGTCAGAGCTGCTGCGGTGTGACAGTGGAGGCGAGGCGGGGGGGGGGGGGGTCACACTGAGGTTTGTTGTCTGTTTGAGAATAAAAAAATAAGCAGAAATTGATCCGAATGAGCACAGACCTACTGAAATATTCCTCCGTCTTCACACAGACCTCCTGCAGGGAGCCGCTGGAGATCATTGTTTGCATTAAAGTATCTGAATTCATCTCAAATCTACAAAAGCTACAACACAACTGAATAAAGTTGAACACATTTCAGATAATAAGTGTATTCAATTCTGCTTCCAGATTACCTACAAGGCCCTGAGCTCGTTGGACCCCAGCGCTGACCTGACCACTCAGAGGGGACGGGTGTTCAAGCTGAGGAACGAGACCCTTCACCTGTTTGTGGGTCTCTACCCGGGGACCACCTACTTCTTCACCCTCAAAGCCTCCACCAACAAAGGCTTCGGCCCGCCCGTCACCACCCGCATCAGCACCAAGATAGCCGGTAAATATTCTTCATTTGTCTGATCTTTTCTCTTTCATGACACACAGACATTCGAGGATGCTCATATCTATTAGCACATTAGCATCAGTTAATAAGGAGACGCTGACGGCGTGTTTGTTGGCTGAATGGCGGCCTGACTCTTCATCAGGTGTCTCTGTGAATGAGACAGACCGTTTGCATCTTTGTTTGTCTGTCTGGAGAACATTTCACCTCCATTTATAACCCTCTGTTTATGTCACCTGCCTCTGTCTGCGGAAAATCTCAGAGATGGTGGTAGCAGGCACAATAAGTTAACCCAGACTTCCCTCTCCCCAGCAACGTTTTCCAGCTCTTCCTCAGGGATTCTGAGGCGTTCCCGTATGATATATAATCCCTCCAGCGAACTCTGGGTCTACCCCTGGGTCTCCTCACAGTTGTCATGCCTGGAAAACCTCCAAAGGGAGGCGTCCAAACCACCTCAACTGGCTCCTTTCGATGCGAAGGAATATCTGTTTGGAATATCTTTACGTGCATTAAGGACAAAATGTTTTAATCATCACATTTAACCCCTTGAGGAACGTTTTTCTTATTTGCCATATATGAGCAGCATTATATCCCCCCGCTGACCTACACAGACAAATCCTGAGTCCTGTCATCGTTAAGTGTGGATTGAGTGTAAACATGTCATCAGCGTGTTATCAGCGTTGTTTTATCTGACAACACCTACAATGATTTAAGCACGACCTTTTCCTCTGTCCCTCCATCATCTTTTAAACATGTTGCTCAGAGAGACGCGGCACTTCAACACGTAACGGAGACGTCTCCCTCCAAATGTCACGCCAAGCCCAATCTTCATTACCTCGTCCGGGGAGCAGAGGAGAGAGAAAGTTAAAATGAAGCGGTGCAGACGGATGGAGATGTATGGCCAACTGGGAGGGGGGGGGGGGGGGTTAATGACCTGAATGCCAAACTGATCAGGAGGAAGCGTGTTGATGTTGTACTCAGACTGACAGTGATACCGCACCTCCGATACGAGGGGCATGACAGGTGCTAAATTGAATACGTGATCGTGATGCCTGTCGGAGTGAAGTGAACATTCATCTTTGTGTTGCTCTGACAGAAAAGATCACTGCTGTCAGATGAGAACATGATGTCAAACCAAACGACCAGAAGATCAGGATCAGATCTTTTTGAAATATTCTTTGTCTTCAAAGCCTGGAAATATAAATATCTGCTTTTTACACATATGTGGTCAGAGTGCTTCTGTTTTATATGAACTCAACAGAATGAGATGCTTTGACAGATTTTAGACCATCATTCAGTTTCAGTACACGTCAGCATTTCAGACATTGACCAATTGACATTAAGATTTTTCTTAAGTTGTTCTTTTGAATTTTTCTAAGAAGACTCTCAGATTCATCACCGTGTTCTTTAATGACTGAATTGTTCGCAGCTGTGTTCTGATCTCCCAGAATCTTCTTCAAAAGATCGTAAGAAGGATTCAAGACCAAATGTGTTCTTTAGAATGGTTGGTGAATGAGGCCCAATGTTTTTAGAGGAGGTGTTCGCACATCCAACTACCTCATGAAGTAGGTCATTGAAAAGTAAAAATCCTGCACACTACTCTTGCTCAGCATCACCAATTTATCAGAAAAAATCCCAACGTTTCCGTCCCTCAGAACATTAAACTAAATGTTGTGATTTTTTCTTGTAAATTGGTGATGCTGATCAAGAGTAGCGTGCAGGATTTTCTTATTTTCAATGTGAGAGCAGAGACACACAAGAAACCCTTCGGCATCTGCACGAGATGCAAATACAACGTTTCAGAAACTCCAATGTAAACTCTTCAGAAAGAGCAACAGCGTTCATGTGGCGGGGGTAGGAGTCAATTCACTTTAACGTGTTAAATATTTTTTTAAACGTTCTCCCCTCAGCCCCCATGATGCCAGAGTACGAGTCTGAGGCTCCGCTGAACGAGACAGAGACCACCATCACCATCCTGCTGAAGCCAGCCCAGTCCCGCGGAGCACCTATCAGGTAATTTCTAACCACTTCAGTCCCTTAAAACTTCCCCTCCTCATCCCTTCCCCCGTCATCTCGTTCTTTTCCTTTTTTTCTCCACTCTCCTCTCCCGTGTTCCTCAAGGGTCTCTTTAAAAGCTATTAAAGTCACTCACACATATACGTCCAATTTGTATGCAAAGGAACCAAGAGAAATGGACTTCATTTTCTTTTAAATAGAGAACCGTTTCACCATCAGTCACTAGAAGCTTTGTAGCCGCCGACTTATCAGAGCTGCTTCTCAAAAAAAAGAGACGTCAAGGCTTCATGTCAAATCTCTTGACACGAGAATTCTCTATTAGAAGCTTCTCTCCGACAGCTGGTTGACATTGAAGGGATTTTCTTCACATAATGTACAGAATCATTCAATAATCGTCACAGGAACACATGACTGTGTGGCAACGTTTAGAAAAATAATAGGGCTCCATGGTGGTTCAGTGGTTAGCGCTGTCGCCTCACAGCGAGGAGGTTCCTGGTTTGAATCCCCTTCTGACAGGAGCCTCTCTGTGTGGAGTTTGCATGTTCTCCCCGTGCATGCGTGGGTTATCCGAGCTCTCTGGGTTCTCTCCAGGTACTCTTGGCTTCCTCCCATAGTCGAAAGACATGCTCGTTAGCACAGTGATTGACTGCCGGCCAATCCAGGGTGTAACCCTGCCTCTCGCCCAATGACAGCTAGGACGACTCCAGCCCCCCGCGACCCCGCAACAGCTGTCTTTGGTTAAAAAATCATCTTCCTCTCTCTCTGCAGGGATCCTCTCTGTAATGTTGTCAGACACTTAGAATATTAATCTGAGCCTTTCGGTGACAGCAGTTGGTGGTGGATGACTTCGATCAGGCATATTCGCCCTGAAAGATTATGTTGCAGCCATCAGAGCCTGTTCTGCAGCATCAGGCTGGAGCAATCCCCTGGAGGAATTCAAAACGTTTTTGTACCTATGAGTCCTTTAGACCCCAAATTATGAAACAATAGGGATTAAATTAAAAGAACATCCATTCAAGCATCCATTTTCTTACGCTCATACGAGGTCGGGTCGCGGTGGCTGCAGGTGAAGTAAGCCAACCCAGATGTCCCTCTTGTTTTCCTCCTTGGGGATTCCAATGCTAGATGGTACAGTATATCTAGCCTCTTAAGCAACTCTCAAAACGTGTCCTCCCAGTTGTGCGAGCCCTGAAAACCTCAAAGTCAGGCATCAGGAGGCGTCAGATCAGATGCCTGAACCACATCAATTGGCTCCTTTCGTAGCGGTTCTACTCTTAGTTCCCCCCAAATGTCTGAGCTCCTCACCCTATCTCTAAGGCTGACCCCAACCACCCTCATTTTGGCTGCTTGCATCCACGATCTTATTCTTTCGGTCACTACCCAAAGCTCATGACCACAGGTGAGGGTTTGGAACGAAGATCGTCCGGTAAATCGAGAGCTTTGCCTTCAGGCTCAGCTCCCTCTTCACCACAACAGTCCGGCACAAAGACAGTTAAATAGAAAAGGTGCAGAAAATCAAATAAACACCCAGTTTTCATTCTTTCAGTCCCTGGTCCAATGCACTCACTGCCTTTCCTTAAAAAATGGACACAGCTAATTTATTCCTTCTCCCTTTCTCATTTTTTCAGTCGGCGTGTTTTTTAATTAAAAGTCGCCTTTGAACATGTGATCTCATCCATTTAATTGGTGTAGGGGAGAACATTATTCTGCGGTCGCCTTCAGGGAAATCCAGCCTGGACATGGGTGCGTGGAGAATATATATCACTTCAATTTGGACTCTGGGAAATGGATTTGTGAAATGTGAGCGCGGGTCAGTGCGTTAGTGTTAATGTCTGTAAATCCAACGCCACATCGAAGCATTTATGACCCACATGTGGCAAATACATCTCACTAAGAATAAGGCTGCACTCAAATCACTGAGACTTTGTGTGTTTATCATCCGAGATCAGCGCCTCTGTGTGTTTGGTTAATACGTGTTTTCTTACATGGTTAAAGTGCCGGCTGATGTACGAGGAGAAGCAGGGAGAAAAGATATAAAAAGGCATCTGTTGGTTAACGTGCACGCTGATGTTTTCACAGGACTGGAGCTGTTCTGGTTTTTTATTTACTCCGAGGAGATCAGAGCATCTCCAGTTTAGGAGCTTAGAGGAGGATGTTTACAGAAATGGTGGTGCAGAGAGGAGCAGCTGTTCAGGCGGAGACACACTAACACATTTACATACATGCATACACATGTTCATGAGAGAGAGGCAGCTGTAAAGGCTAAAAGAAGATGTCAACATATTTACTCACATAAATAAAAATGAATAGAAATACAAAATGCAACACGTCTGCATTCGAGAGGAATCATAAGGAGAAAACGTTTATTGCATGAACACGGATTTACAAAGAATTAAATCTGCTTAAAATGCTTCACAATAAGGGAAGTACATGAAAATGAAAATGAAAATGTACACAATGGACATAAAAACAGAAGCAGCGTGCCGTTATTATAGGACCGGAGGAAGAACCCACTTGTGTAAAACAACTGAAATGTTAGAGATACATATTAATGGATTTGTATCTCTGAAAACAAGTTGACAAAACTTCATAATCCAAAAGTATGACAGTGAGTATAAATAATATAAGAATGCAGACATGTGGGAACATGTGGGAGTGGCGATAGCCCAGCGGTTATGCCACGCGCACCATACACAGAGGCTAGTGGTCGTCGCAGCGTCCTTGGGTTTGAATCCAGGTTTGTGTAAAGATTTACAGAAATATCAAAGCTTGAAACACGCTCTTAAACACACATACACGAATAATTTGTACCACCTTATATGTTGGCACACACAGAAGATTTAAAATGTGTGAAACGTAATGTTATGAATACATTGTTCCCAACCTGGGGTCCAGGCCCACCTAGGGGGGCTGACAAAGATCGTGGGGGTCGCTGAAGCTCTTTCTGAGGTCGTCTGAGGGGAACTAAAACCATGATAACACATTTAGGACCTGATCCACTAAGAGTGGATTACGCCCGTTTATAGCAGCAAGAATTGCGCAGAAACAGCACCCACAATCTTCCCCGTTTTAGCACCCTATCCACTAAAGAGTTTGAACTAATCATAAGCGGGCGCTAACACACTCACAAAGTTTTCCTGCTCCACACCGTGTGCTCTTTCTTGGTGTCAGAAGATGGAGGAAAAGCCGCCCGCACCTTTGCTCTGAGCGAGATGAGCTCTCATGCTGTCAGAGCTGTTGTGCCATCGTTTTTGTCATCTTTGTAAGTTTCATTTTCCAAGATGACTTCCAATGCCCCAAAACTTGAAGATGGTTCTCACAGAGAGAGTAGTACAGCAACACTTGTGCTCGAGGAGACACACAGGGGAGCACTCACAGGATCATCTGTAGATCCCGACACATCAGGAAAGACACAAACAAACTCACGACTCCCTGTGGGCCTCTTGAACCTCGGCTTCCTCTCTTGTGCAGACTCTAAGAGCCGCTAGTTTGAAATGGATATTTGAGGAGAAAGATGGGGAACAGGAAAGAGACGGAGAGAGAGAAAGACTCGTCTTCGGTCATCTGCAATTATCTTTTTATAAAAGCGGCCAAACTGGAGCGAGGATAATTGGCCGCGGCCCCCTTCACAGAAACATACATTTCCCTAATTGCGTATAATTGTGAAGTGAGTTCTTGGCGTGGAGGACGGAGGTAATTGCGGCGGGCTGCTGCGTTTGTCCTGACCGCTAAAGGAGCCCTCAGCCATTCATGAAGCATCTCACAGAGACTATTGGAAACACACAGACACACACACACACACACACACACACACACACACACAGGCACACACACACACACATTCAGACACACATTCACACAGTGGTAATATGTGTATGAAAACATCTGTTTGAAGCTGCAGTGCATACAGGAACATGCAAACTTGCTAGCATGAGCACACCCTGATTTATTTCTGCACACACACTTCACACTTTGCTCCTGAGTCAGCACACAAACTGAGATTTGCTTCCAAAGTAGATCCACCATTCATATATATATAAAGGAAGTGACCCTTGGAACCAATTCTACACGTTTCAAAGGTTGTTCGCAATTGTCAGAGAATTCTTTCAGCGCTCTTCTGCTAATGCTTTAATTGGCCAAATGGATATGGAGCACTCTGGAAATGAAAGCTTTTAATAGCAGGTGATCCATAGAGATTGAATAATGGGGATGAGGAGAATAGTGTGAAACGAAGAGCAGTTCTAGTTGTAGGACACAACGTATCCTCCTCAGAAGTTTTTGCCTGTTGATAAAGTACATCTTTAAACTTTATTTAAAAAAACCAACAGCTCGAGCATGAAGTGGTTTGTCAGCAGAGAGCTACGCTTCAGGTTTTTGTGCATAGTGGTGCAAGTTTATTGACGACGTCACTGCGTAGCATTATGTATGTGGTATTGGGAGGGAGGTTGAGCAATTCATCTTAAAAAAATCTAACATAACATTATGAAAGATAAAATAACCATGAGGTTTTACTAAACTCTAAGGAAACAATTCATTTGAAGATTTCCAAGAAATGGCAACACAAAGAGCATAACTATTAACGTGGACATACTATATACAGACTGTATAAAACACGGACGTAGTCTCAGTGACTTTGGTTTCTGAAGCAAACTTTTGAAGCCAAACGATGGTGGTCGCCATATTGGTAATGCTGTTTATAGTAACAGACAAAGAAGTGGATAGGAGGCGGGCGGGACTTAAGACTCCTGACAAACAGCCACAACAATCCCATTTGTCAATCAGATAAGCCACGCCTCTTATTTATGACTAACTCTTATCCTTTCGTGAAATCAAGACTGATGAGTTATAAAACAATTCACCACTCGTTCGGTGTGTGTCCAATCAGACCAAAGTAGATTTTTGAACCAGGCTGTGGAGTTGGACATTTTTTAATCACTGTTTATGTAACTTCTGGGGCTTTTGCCGCCAGCCTCTAGTGGACACTAGAGGAAATGCAGGGTTTTGCACTTCCTTATTGGCCTCCCTTACGTTACATTTTCTCTTTTGTTCGTTTGCAAGCTACAAAACCAGCCGGATTGTTTGAGAACAAAACAGCAGGTTCTAATCTCACTTTGTTTTCTGTTTCCAGCTCCTACCAGCTCGTAGTAAAGGAAGAGCGCAAGTCAAAGACCCGCCGTGCTGCCTCCGAAGCCCCGGAGTGTTTTTCCGCCCCTGTCAGCTTCCGAAACGCTTCCATCCTGGACTCGTCTTATTACATCGCTGCTGAGCTGCCTCCGTCAAGCCTAACAGTCGTTCAGCCTTTCACGGTGGGAGACAACAAGAGCTACGGAGGTTTCTGGAATCCTCCGCTGTCTCCGGCTAAGAGCTACGTCATCTACTACCAGGCCATGAGCAGAGCCAACGGGGTGAGTGTCAAGACTCCAAGAGTACCTTTAATACCTTAAATGTGTAGATTGAGACCACTTTTGACTTTGGACCTCCAGAATGGTCTTCATTTTTAAATTGTTGATCCCTGTAAAATTCTATTTGTGAAGGTGCTTTAAAACTCTAAATCTTAGGCAGTGACGAAAAACAGGAAACGATTAAATGTGGCTTCATTTAGTTAGGCCTCTCCCCGACTAAGGATTTACATGGTCACTCCTGATTCAGCAGATTACAATACAGAAGGCACGTGTGTGTGGATTAAACCACCACAGGAGCCACAATCTACACATCTGTCAGACCAACAACAATGAAACAAACATTTTTCCTGTCTTTTAATTTGCCATTGGTGGATTCACTGACCTATCACGATAATAATAATCCACCAAAAACGAGTCCTCATGATCCTATCCCAGAGAAAGATTGAATCCAAACACATTACATCCATAAAGATTTCGCTGACCTTTTGATGACACCTCATAACAGAGCCTGCAATAGCCAATGAGAGCCTGAATTAAACGAAGGTGCCTCTCCCTTGTTCTGACGGCCGATTGCACGCGACTGTGCCGATGACTGACGGTTCTCGTAGCCAATGAAATTCTGACAGACAAATCCATGTAAAGTTTGACATTAAACACCCCCATGTAGCTGAAATGGAACGATCCTTTTGTTCGACTGTGAGACTGGCAGTCGACTGAGGCTCTGGCTGATGATTGGACGATTTAGGAAATGATAGCTTTTGCAAGCTTTGAAGGGCTTACATAAATGTTGGGGTCAACAGCAGATCTTCAAAATATCATTGTCTATGTCACGATGTGTTTAAAACGTATAGCTACATTTGAATTACCTATTGGGCTGGATAGCACGTGGAAAAAAGGAAGTTTTAAACCTGTTTCATGTGGACCTGGGAACCCTGCACCGCCTGAGCTAAAGGGGAAACTCATAAGCCTCAAAATGAGGATCTCTAGCTCCCCTAAGGCTACATACACAGCATGCTTTTTTGATTTCAAACACATTATTTTTACTCTCAGTGTCCACACTTTGCCCAGGCATTTGGAGCTCCTAAGACAGAGAATCTTGAAAAGGCTGCTGAAACCACTTCAGACTGAAAATGCTGGCATTGCGATTCAGTGGGTTCGGGGAGAAACTGAGACTTTTAGAAACGATGACACTTCCCCTCACATCGGCTAGGTGAATTGATCTTGTCCGTCATGACTTGCCTACGATGGCCAACAAGAGTCATTCCCTGCAATGGCAGATTTTCGTTGGGAAAACATGCAAAAAAAACCAATTGAACAACTACTGACTGAACATAAATTCACTGTCTGTTCCTGCTACTCAAAAGCACTTTTTGCACCGCAGGTCACACCTACACATTCACACACTGACGGCAGAGGTTGAGATGTAAAGTGTCCATTGATATTACCTAATCCACATTCATACGTCGCTGACAGCGGGAGCAACTTGGGGTTTTTGACTTTGCATCCTTTATGGTATTAACTTGCAGTGTGTTTGTTGTTCATGCAGTTGTTTCGGCTTCTTTTTGTTATTACATTGGTTTCGGACTTTCTCGTGTTTTTTGAATTTGCATATGCATTGTTTTGGAATTTACAGCACATTGAGCCCTGGTTGGCGCCGTATTGTCCTTACATGATCCGTCACACCCCTTTCATGTGACCTTTTCCAGCTGGTTAATCCGCCCTGCATACAACACTGTTTGTCCTGTTTGTGCCTGTTAACACCGACATACCAATACCCAGTTTATGTGAGTGGGCGCAGGATATGAGTTTCACATTGTGTTGATATGTAAATCTATTATGTCTAAGACATTGCTAAATACTTGTGTGGCCAGAGATCGTAGTAGTGAGGATGTAGATGAAGCATTAGCGGTCGAGGGCGAGGTTGAAGTTGTAGAGAGAGTCCTGCAGGAGCAGTTTGAAAAACCCTCCAAAGCTTCAGGTTGAGTGAATATACCGTGATGCCTTTTATTATCAGACAAAAAAAAGGAAAAGACAGAATCACCCAGAATCCATCTGTGTGTGCTTCCCCTCTTTGCCCGGCCGTTATACCGTCTACAAATATACCAACACCACACACAGACACACACCTCCCCTCTTCTCATAGCTCATTCACAACTTGAACTTAGCTTTTGAATTTCCATAATACTCTGAACCCTGCGAGGGTTGTTTTAATTTTCCGCTGCTGTAACCACGGTAACTCCATTTTGGCGAGCGGGGCCGGCCAAGCTGGCTGATGCCGTGATGTAACATCCTCCTCCAGAAGGCAGATTTCCCACAATGCACTCACACGGATAGAGACCTCACGCGTGTGGGTGTGAACGAGGGGGGGTTCTTGCATGATTGAGTGAGCGAGCGTGCGTGTGAGCCGATGGGTTTGAAAGTGTGTGCGCTCCTGCCTCATCCTCGCCAGCTGTGTGTACGGATATGCTCTGTCCCTAAATCTGGTCACATAAGAATTCCTTATTTGATTGGATCTCAGTCAATCCAATCAGTGGGGGGTTTGTTTTGGGTCATGGATTTGGGGCATTGTGGGGGTTTCATTGGGAAGTTGGTTGCAAAAAGTAAAAAAAACAAAATAAAATTAAGAGAATTGGCCCTGCACAGCCGCCGTAACCCTGATTATTTGATAAGGAAGTCGGGCATAAAAATGGCTTCATCAAACTCGTGGACTTCTGCCACTAAATAAAGTTTGTGTTCTGCACATCCCAGAGAGGAACAATTATTGATTTACTAATTTCTACGCTTTCAAACTGAACACTTCATTAGTTTGATTTTCTGCTTTGAGAACAAGGCAGCAGATTTAAAAACACGTCCGTTTTTATAGCAATTATTAAAGGAAGAATGTTACACCGTTTTTGATCCAGTAGCACCATGATGCAAAGCGGTTGCACCAAGATGGGGGATGAACAAAGAGTGTGACGTTAGGATGACAGCTTTAGCCTTTGTAGCAAGGAATACTGTAATAGGACATATTCATAGTATTTTTGAAAGAGCAGAGAAAAACATATTTGGTGAGCAGGAAACAAAATGAAGCATATTTATTGCATAAGAAGATGGCAAAAGCTTTGCACCAGTTGCAAGATAAAGACATTGCCACTCCCACCCAGTGCTCCAACATTCAGCTGTCCCTGAAAATGTCCCTGAATAAAATTAGAATTTACAGGAGTTTTGTGCATGTGTGAATAGGGCTAAAGTGCTAAAGTGCTTTTTCTACATTATACTCTGACTACAAGGTGTTTGAACACAAGGCCAACGCCTACAGAGGACACGCTCTTGGGACACTTTTAGTGCCTTCTTCAAGGACTCATCTTCACGCTGAATGTTTGTTGACAACAGCTTGTTTGAAAGAGACGTCTCCTGTCACAAAGAACCATGATGAAGGTCTTGCATCACATCCTTTATTTGTGTGTGTGTATGTTTTGAAAGATGCTCTGGCTAAAGAGAACTGGCCGACGAATCCATTGAGGCCAGCTGACTCTGAAGACATGTGCAGCGCTCCGTCTCTGCACAAATAAAAATGTCACCATTTGAATAATTCATTCTCCAAATCCAATCTCTTCATTATATACTGTTGCAGCGATTATATACTGTTTTATTTCAATCTTTTCCTGCCTCGATGTTTTTGTCCACTCCGTCCTTCTCCACGTCGTTATCTTCATCCATGTTTCTTCCAGTTCTTTGTTCTACACCTTCTTTTCCATCCACCCTCGTTCTCTACAGTTCAATTTGTTACTTCTCAGTTTGCAATCTTTCTTAACCTCCCACCTCATTTATTTTTCCTCCTCTTCCTCTGTTTTCTCTTTATTTTTGATCACCTCCCCTTACGCCCATCATCTTCTTTTTATCCTTTCATTCCTACTTGTTCACCCCCCACCTTTCTCTGTTTTCTTTCCGTGTCCTATCCTTCAATTCCTTCTCCCCCTTTTTTCTTTCCAGCCTGTTCTCAGTGTCAGCTTTGTAATAGGTTGTTTGTTTTGATGTGACGCTAAAGTATGGAGACACACGGTCGTTTTGTTGTGTTGCAGGGTGGCCCTAAAGGGGGGACTGTGGCTCAGTTGGTAGAGTCGGTCGTCGCCAAACCAGAAGGTCGGGGGTTCGATCCCCTTAAATCAAACAAACAAAAAAAGATCCCAGTAGTAAACAAATAAATAAGTAAGATCACCATGTGTCACAGAAATGAATCACATTGTGGATAATTTTTACATTTCAAGTGCATAAACAAAATGATGTCATACTAAATTATGTCAGTTAACTAAGGCCACTGGTTTAAAGCTACTGCTTTAGAAATTCTGCAGGGCACCGATAGCCTAGCGGTTATGATGCACGCCCCATGTACGATGGCAATTGTCCTCGTTGCTGCAGCTGTGGGTTTCAATCCCGCCTCGGCCTTTGCTGCATGTCATCCCCCACTCTCTGCTCCCAACATTTCCTGTCTCTCTTCAGCGGTCCTTCCCAATAAATAAAGGCAACAAGGCCAATAAAATTTCAGGGCTGGAAAAGTGCAGAAACACTGCAACTCTCCAGTCCACATGTTCACAAAGGTTTTCAAATAAGACATTCATCACTGTGTGAACATTTCAGGCTCAGGATTTTATTTTACTTTAAGTCCTGTGTGAATCTGTTGCTAGATTGGGACTAAGACTGCATTTACGGAACATCTTTCTGACTACTCCTTTAACAAATCTCTCTCTCTCCCTCTCCCTCTCTCTTTCTCCTCTCTCTCTCTCTCTCTCTCTCTCTCTCTTCTCTCTGGGGGGACATCGGTCTTCTGCCAGTCTCTCGCCTCCCATCAGTGTGCCAATTAGTCGACGCTTTGCACATTAAAACTGCTCACCAACGGCGATCCTGATTCTCCCTCTGTGTCATGTGATGTCACACATACTCACACACACATTAAAGGCAAACACACACACACACACACACAGAAAGACAGGACCAAAGTGCCCGGGGCTGTAAGTAAGAGAAGTAAGAGCAAGAGTGATGGGGGACTCAGGGATGAGGAGCGACAGAGGGAGAGGGAATAAAAGTCTAAAAAAGAGTGAAGGAGACATTAAAGAAGATAAAATACTGGAGGCAAAGAGGAACGCCGCCAGGGCTGAAGAGGAACCGAGGGAGAGGAGAGGGAAAGATTTGGAGAGCACGGTCTGCAGAGTGATCAAAACTTAAAAAGGAACGATTACATTGACTTTATTAAGTTTAAAAAATCTTAAGGCTGCAGCAACAATGATAGGTTTACAAGCAACATGCCTCAGATTTAGAGTATGAAATGTCCTTTGCAGGATTTACTCATGAACACAGTCTGTGATTCTCTGCCAGATATCCAGCTGCAGCTGTGAGGTTTTCAGTCTGGATTAGGGGCTTGACTTCTTCACATTTGTCTAATATTATAGTCTGCTCTTAGTTTGCGTCGTATGCAACTTCTGCAAACTCCCACTTAATCAAATTCTCATGGAAACCCTGAGTTGATTTACAATGTTAGGCGACCAGAAATGACTTTTGTGAGGGTTGGTTGGTGTACGTACTGTTTGTTGATCTGGCTTTGTAGTTCCTGCCTCTGGGACATAAATGTAGAAATGGCTTCCCCACTTTGGTGCAGAGAAATCTGCCTGCCTGGACCGCCGACCTCGTCCAACACTGTCGAGATGAAGTAGAGAGTTGACCACCTGACTGGCCTTTTCACCTGCAATGATTGGGAGCAAATCCCTGCAGTCAGGATCAAGGTTCAGGTGTCAACATACTCTGAAACTCCAACAGTCTACACTTGTTCTCATGTTGTAGCAATTTCATGAATGTGTCCTGAGGAGGCAGCAAAGGCAAACTGAGGAGATGTTTGAGAGGGTTAAACGAGGAGAGTAAAGTTTAGAGATATAAAAGTGGAGGAAAAGAGAGCAGACTGGGCTCACCAAAAACAACAGGCACAGTTGAAGGGACCAATTGCTTACTCACTGAAGGTGGATAAAAGCATCAGTTAAATGGATAAAATACAGGATGTGAAATTCAGGGATGAAGAGACAGACAGACAAGGAAGGTGGGAGACTCAAGGAGGAGGTGGAAAGACACACACACAAGTGCAAAAGTGGAGTGATGAGAAAAGTGAGTCAAGAGGAAAGGTAGAACTGAAACTAAGAGAAGGAGGAGAAGGGGAAGGAGGAGAAAGAGGAGGAGGAGAGAAACAAAGAGGAATAGAAGAAAGGGGGGAAGGAGGAGAAGGAAGAGGTGGAGGAGGTGAAATGGGGTGAGAAATGTCACGAAACAAAAGGAAGCTATGGCGCGATAAGAGAAAAAAAAACATGCCCTCCTGCGCAGTGCAAAATGCATCCACACACCTTTTTGACAAGTAAAAAGCCTCAGGGGTTGGCCGAGGCACTCTGACAATCAACGTCATTCACACACACACACAGCCTGTGAGTGCAGGTTGGAGTGTGGAGATTGTGGAGGTTTTACCGGAGACACATCAAGAAAGATTTTACCAACTGACAGTTGATGTCAATCAAGATGCACTCAGCTGACTCCAGAATCCCTGAATGCATTGTGTGTGTGTGTGTGTGAGTGAGTGAGTGAGTGAGTGAGTGAGTGTGTGAGTGAGTGAGTGAGTGGGACATTTTAAATTTCATTAAAATGTTTCCTCTCGTTCTCTTAAGATTGATAGAAGCACAAATCACTCTTTTACATAGAAATGAAGATGCAGGAACCCGATAAGAAATCTGCAAACTTTACTTAGTACACAAAATAATAATTTTATCAATTTTTTAGACAAGTGTGAAATGATTTCTGTGAAGAGAGGCGGCCCATGAGCAAACCAAATACATCACAGGGCTTTGAAGGTTCCCCTTTCATTGTTTTCACACAGGCGGATGGCTGCGCTTCTGATACGACCTTTCAGATTAATAATTTTATCCGTAGCCTGATTTAAATTGATTTACGAATGTAATGTAGTAAATTTACGACTTTAATCTCGTAATGAATGTCTTTTATCTGGACATTTTTGAATTTTTCTTTTGGTCACACATTACGCAAAATCCTGTTCCCCATGTTCCTCTAACTCTAATATGTGTCTCTAGTCAAACCCCCCAATGATGAGAAAAGTCCATCCTCTCCGTCTTTTGCCTGCTCCACTTTTCAGAAAATGTGTGCTCAAACAGGCCGTTTGGAGATTTTCCCTTCATGACATCACAAAGGGCATTAGCCCCTCCCCCAGGTGGCTCCCCCGAGTCTGTCTGATCGAGAGAGAGAGAGAGAGAGAGAGAGAGAGAATGAGAGAGAGAGCAGGAGAGCGATGGATGAGTGGATACGAGCTCACCCACACAGCAGCTGCGGCGCCTCGTACACACTTAGTATTCTGATCAGGCTGCACAAAGTTAGCTACTACACACACAAACACACACACACTGAGTCTCCAGTGTTTCCACCGTAAACACCCCCCCCCCCCAACCTCGTCTCGCAGCCTCTCAGGATAGAGGCCGGGCAATAAATTGGCGTTACATTTATTAACTTTGCTTGTTGCAGCCTCCTGAGGTTTAGCCCATTAGCATGAGCGAGGACGAGGCAGCGTTTCTTTTCACAGCGACTGAGGAGTCAGAGCAGCCGGCGCTCGGAGTGCAGCGTAAATAGGAACTATAGGGCCAATTTCTCAAAAAAATACAAGTCGCTGCTGCTGCTCAGGGAACTGGTCGTATTCCCACGGTGACTATTTGTGGAGAGTTAGCCACACTTAGGATGGAGGGCTCCGCTCTTATGAGAAGCACAACAAAGACAATGAATTCTCAGACGTCTAAAGTATAACTGCTGAGACCCACTGAGAAACTTTACCCTCATTCAGTTCCTTTTACTAGCCTGATTAGGCTGCATATTGACAAATGTAAACTGGTCTATATTGTGACAGGTGTGGAGCTGTCTGCAGCTCGGTAACTCTCTGAGGTTATTGGCTATAAACAAACCACGACAGCTGATGTGACCTTTAACTCCACTTTTGTAATAAATGCTTAACTCTGTTTGGCCTTGATATTAGAAAGATCTAAGGAAATGTTAAGGCAAGTGGAATAAACATTTCCTCATGAACAAGCAATATTAGTGCCAAAATACATTAAAGCCAACTCTCAGTTTTACTCCTTGCAAAGTAGCAGCAGTTAGGTTTTTAGGTTTTGCAGAGTAGTTTAGATCAGCTGTTTATGCCTACATACAGTATGAGAGCACGAGGCAAAAAACATGTTGCATGCATTCATTCGAGTTTCTGGACGAGCTACATGCAGGTGCCTACGATCATATTTAGCATGAATACCAAAAGGGGAATACGATAATTGGATAAAGAAGACAGTGAAAGAGATAGACAGGCAGATATTTAATCATTCATTCAGACAGAGAAAAGACAGAGACGTAGTAGAAGCAGGTGTGTTTAGTCTTGTGGAGAGATCCAGCTGAGAGACTCACACCATCCATCATCTACTAACATCCATCTTCCCTGCTCTTTAACTTCACGAGGCAGCTCCGCACACACAAACACACACTCATACATGCACGCTCAATGATGCATATGAACAAAAAAAGTGCATTTCTCCTTTTTTGCTCACCATCATGTCCTTTATCTTTCGCTGTGACTGATTGCTTGCACGAAAACAAAACCAATGACAGTAAAAATGGAAATAGCAGGTAACTTATGCAGCTCTGTTACAAGTCCAAATCAACTCTCCGGAAATACACTGAACATTTGACTGTATTCTGACTTCCTCACACCATCACCATGTGACAATAGGACACCAGCAGGAAGATGTCAGACAGCAACGACGCTCTTTATCCATCAACGTGATACATTTTGAGCATTGCAGGAGCATGTCAGAAAATGATGGACACTGTCCTGTTGATTTATTTGTTTAGTCCTAGAGGAGGTATGAAGCCCAACGATGGCAGTCGCCATGTTGGAAATGCTTTCTCAAAATGACTTTCTATCAACAGAGAAACAAAAAGGTGGAGCTGAGTCGAGCCTTGAGCCTGATGACAAACAGATACAACATCCTTCCTGTCAGTCAGCTCAGCTACGCCCCTAATGATGATGTTATCAAATCGGATGAGTTAGGAAAAAAAATTACCCCCACCTCCAAATGGGCTATTCAGACCAAAACAGTGTTTTTAACCAGGCTGTTGACATGTTTATTTCTGGGCTAAAGTTGCACATTTTAATATGGGACCTAATGGGGATTGACTTCCTAATGGAAACAGCCTCAAGTGGACATCTGAGGAACTGCAGTTAGTTTGCACTACATACATACCCCTGTGGTCTAAATGAAACATCTGTGCTGTGCTTTAAAATATAACATGAATCAAGAACCAGAGGAGGTTTGTGACCCTGTAGAAACCAGCTCTCTCAGAACGCTCCGTTTTGGTGTGTGTGTCTCTTTAAATGCAATGAGCCCCCCTGAGTTTTCCCGGTAGACATCACTCCTTCGCTAGCGAGAATAAAAATGGCGGACCTGATAAAACGTTTTGCTCTAGGCTGGAGGTGGAGTCCATGGGTGGAGATACCAGGGGAGGAGAGCATATTTTTTTAACCAGAATCCCACTGTGACATCACAAGGAGAGCACATTTGAAACGGAGCATTTTTCTCTGTGTGCTAAGACTTATGCAGCCCACAAACAAAGGACTGGATGGGTTTATTTCACAGGTTGTGGGTCGGTAGACACTCAGGTTACCCAGATAAATGTTCAAAAACACTGTAGAAGTGGATTTTTTAAAATATGTCCCCTTTAAGTAACATTTCTTCTCTTCTCTCTCTGCAGGAAACCAAAATCAACTGTGTCCGCCTGGCTAACAAAGGTATGAGCACCCTTCCACTGATACTTGCAGCATACTATGTTTTTTATATTCTGGCTTGAAACTATGAAGCGTAGTTTATCTCGAGCCATAGTGTGATTACATGACCCCCTAGTACAGAGTAACACGCTAGAGTTAGAATAGATGCACACACACTCCTTCGTTAACACACACACACACATAGAAAGAGGTGAACCCACTACCTTTAGCCCAGGAAACCCCACATCCTAATCATTGTTATCCTGCATGATTTCGTCACATAGCACCCGTCTCTTCTCTCCTAATCTTCCTCTTTTATTACCCTTTGCTGTCTCACATTCTCCCTCTTCGTCCTGCTCTCTCTTTTTCCATTTCATCCTGCGTCCATGTTGCTCATCGGTGTATAAAGTGGAACATCAGGGCCATTACATACCGATTGACCGCCTTCATTAAACCCGATGGTTCGAGGCTAAAGCATTAGCCCCAGAGCCCATTTCATCCTGTTTTCATCCTTTTGCTTTCCCCACGTCGGCCATCTTTATTCGCTGCTAATCTCCGGCAAACACGCCCGTTTGTGTGCCAGGCAATGTGCTTTAAAGCTTTTCACTTCGCCATTTATTTACCTCACCTCGTCTCTGTTTCCTGTTTTATTTTCATCTGCATTAAACACTGATTTGATTTTTCCACATCCCCTCTCTCTGTCTCTTTCGTTCTTTTATTATGTCCCGCCTGCATCGGGCGTTTATTGCTCATTTGTGCACATTTTTCTCCTTTGTGTCGTTCTGTTTTCTATCTCTATCCATTACACGTTTTTTCCTTTTGAATGGAAAGTGGGTGGAGGTCTGCAGTCTGTAAACACTGCTCTCTGTCTGTCCGTCTGCATGTTTGTGTTTGTGTGTGTGCTTAGAAAAAGACATGCTTGTAACTTTGTGGCTGTCTTTCAACCAAACAGAATGCAAATTTTCAGCAATATGTAGAGTCGTCAGTGTTCCCAGAACAAACTTAACGTCTTCTTGACGTATACTGTTTCAAAGTTTTAGATGTGTGGGCAGTGTTCTGAGGCAATGCAGATGGCTAATTTTGCAAAACGCCTCTGACTAATTTATTCGAGATACCTGCTATCTACTCTTACAGTAGCTGTTTTTAGTAATAAGTGCCGCTCGACTGATTCAGTGAGTTCTTATCAGTGAATCAGCTGGTGCACTTTTTGGATATAAACCTGTTTACAGTTAGTCAGGGCAGAATAAAGTCTTGCAAGCATCTGTACGAGGCAGAGATCAGATTGGACGTTTTCTGAATGGATGCAGCCAAAGAACCATGTTAAAGGCCAATTTATGGAAGTGTTAAGTTTAAGAGTAAAGGGGGGCCCAAGGCAAAAATCAATTGGGGGGTCCTCCAACCAGGGTTCAGCAGGGCAGTGAGATGAATGCTGTCAGATGGGGTCCCCTTCGGGAGGTTTCCTACTGTCATTGCAAAATTTGCACACTATGGGTCGCTGCTTTAGTTAAAATTTTGACAGCCCTCTGGGGCCCCCTACTGGTCTGGGGTCCAAAGCAGTTGCCTGCCTTGCCTGTTGACGAGCAGCGCCTCTGGCCATGAGGTAAAACTTTCAAGCTCAGAACGTAACGTACCTGTGCAGATCTCCCTTTAAGCTCCACTGTCTACCATGAGATTATCGTCTGTTGGTGGTACATGAGAGGAGGAACAAAACCTTTTTGGGGTCTTATGGGTTGGAGGACTTTAGGGAAAACCTGGTTCTTTGGCTCGGACATCTGATGCTCAACGAGTACGATTATCTCTGATCTCTGCCTCGGTGAAATGTAGCCAAGAAGTAAGGAAATCTGGAACTTTTAGAATGATAATAAAGGCCAACATTAGCCACCTAGTTGCCTCAACTGCTGTATTCTTTAATATGAAATTTAATCAAAATGTATTCTTGTTTATGATCTGTATTCTCTTATCTCTGGGTGAAGTTAATCTTCGCAGACGAACCTGAGGCCAGGTTGTGTCTTTACACCAATTTACGCCACGCCACAAAGTTAACTCTTCTTTTTTTTTTCCTTTTCGACCATCACTTCATTTGTTTTTCTCCTCCATTTCCTCGCCCCCTTTACTTTAAATTAACCCGTCAAACCAAGTTGACAGACTTAACAGACCACGAGTGTTAACCCCCCCCAGCTCCCCCCCATCTGCATCCTCTCTTGTTTCGTATCACCAGCAGCACATACTACGTCAGGCCTCCTCCAGGCAACGGGCCAGACTAGACGCTCATTGACACTTGGCAATAAGACATGAGTTATATCCCTGATCACATCTTGAGTGCTAGTTGACCTATTGATCTATATGTTCTAGTGCTATCTCTCACTGCTGTAATTTCTCTCCTCAAAGACAGATTGAAAACCAGGGAGGTCAAAACCTTGATGAAATGGATAAAGAAAACTATACGTCTTTTTTTCTTAGACTCTTTTCTCTTTTTCTTTTTTCCTTTTTTTGTTGTTGTTTGTTTTCTCTCTCCCCTCTCTCTCCCCTCTCTCTCTCTCTCTCATGCTGTTCGGCGGGGATGTGCGGCCCTTGGCCTTAGTGGTAATAGGTAGGGGACAAATAACAACGCCGTACATTCTAGTCATCCCAAGCGAAGGTGATTATTGCTTTATAGGCAGAATATTTTCTTCCCTATGTTATATTTTTTCATCACAGTTTGACCATAAACACGACACCAACCTTGTTTCATTTGGGTTGTCCCCTGCCCCTCCCCCTCCTTTTTCTCCTGACTTTGTTTTTTGGACTTTTTCTACGTTTTTTTCTGCTCTTTGGTTTTTGTCTTTCCTCCTCATCGCCATCTTACTGCATTTGTTTGCATGTCTGCTCCGCTTCGAGTGTCGCTGGCTGTGTTTGAACCTCTTCTCTCTGTCCTGCATCTACAAACACACACACTCTTACACACTCACACACATACAACAGTGAAGCCATGCTGCGTTCATGCACGGTCAGAGGAGTATTTTTACAGAGCGCTCAAAGTAGACTTTTTCTCTTCTTTAAATCTACAGAGCAATATTTAATCACAACAAAAAGAGCAACTAAAAATAGAAAAAGGATGAGAGACATGTACTAAATTTGCCTTTGGATTTGAATTCATGTCTGACGATGAATGAGCGATCGAAGGGTTATGACAGAGCTAGAGTAGCAGAGAGAACTCCCATGATGCCCCGCTAGCCTCGACGTCATCCTTTGTTATTGTAGTATTGATTGAGAGCCCCCTGACTGTGTTTTCGCCTCACTAGGATTATTTTGTCTCTTCTTTGCTGCTACGTCCACGTCCATCATATTTGCCGGAATCGCGTCCAATCTCTGAATTGTATCCACTCCTAAGCTCACCTGCTGCGCTTTCATTGGCTGGAGGAATCACACCAGCTCCCCGCCCAGAAACGTTCCGAGTCAACCAAAACAAACCAGAACAGTAAAATCCAGTCAGAGGACAGGGTCTCTGCAGACACAGTCACCAGCACACATGTACGGAGGCCCAGAAGAGATGATGGAGCAGCTTTACTTTAGTATAAGTCTGTATTTTATTTTGAGGGAAGAAGCTACTCTGACTCTACCTTTGAATTCAAACCTTTCAAACCATTTCAATGTACGGAGCTGGATTTTGTTTAGCCATGCACAGACGTGACAGCAGAATATGAATGTCATTGAGCGATGCAACAATCAAATTGTTGACTTGAACAATGGGGACACAACAGGGAATCAGTCAACAGCTCCCGCAGTGGAAAAGTGCTGTCACAGTTCTTTGTCAGGAATATGAGATGACTCCACATGAATACAATAACACTTATTGTCCAGAGGGAAATGGAGGATTCAAGGCCCGGCACAAAGAATTATGCATATCATGCACAACAGCGGACAGCAGTGCAATCCTAAATTGAATAAATATGGATTGTATTCATATGAAGTGTGGTTATTACCTCAGTGCGGATGAAAGCAGGAAACCTCTGGGTGCATTAAAACGGCATTTCATTTCAACGCGGAACAATGTACTGTCGGTTTTTAACACTTATTATTCAAATTATTCACAAAGTAACACATCACACATTCTTCTTAATGCATTTAAATGAATACATCAGTGAATTCCTTGTGTTCAGTCAACCTGAAGCGATTAATCAGCGACAGATAAATATGAATTCACAATAAAGTGCAGTAAGATATAACGTATGAGTCTGTGAGCAGCATACACGTCATTTTAAACCCCCATGAACTCTGAACCACGGCCCGGCCGAGGATGTTTTTAAGAACAAAATATGCAACACTGAAATGCAAAAATAAGCTTGAAGCAACCTTGCATCACAGCCCAAAAAGTGGATGGCATATTTCATATTGATTTTTGTGTTTCTGAAGGTGCCAGCTCTTAGGGAGAGCATGCTGTTCATCTGTCCTTTCATGGTCAACCACCAACGTTTAATATAACTGGTGCACGCTAAAATATGAGTCTATTTAAGACAGATCTGTTTGGCTTCAGGTTAACAATGCAGCTTAAAGGTTGCTGTCTCTCTTATTCATTCAGACACCAGCATGACTGCAGGATCGGTATCTTTCTGCAACTTGATGGTCAATTGTATTTTGTCAAAGTTTTAATTAGTTGAAGGTTCAGATGTGTAGCAGTGATGCTCTTTAGCTCATGGCTGCAAAAGTAGAGTTCAAGCATGCATTGATAATTGGTGATTCTGCATTATTAGTGTCTATCAATCTTGCAGGTTTAAGTTGTGTAGCATCAATCCGACCCTTATCATCCAGACACGGGTAAAACATGTCAGATTCAATCCTCGTTCCCATTAGTCCAGAGGTCGATTCTATTTGTCGGTGTGTGGAGTCGTGCTGTAACCGACTCCATCGCTGTGCAATCCTGATGCAACATGTGGCTCACTATCTGTGCGTTTGTGAGCGAGCGTGACTGCACTGCAAACATCGGAGGAATCATATCTGAATTATCTTCTTCATTGACCCACACTGCCTCACACTCTCTCACACACACACCAACCTTCTTAGACACCCTGATGTTCACAGCACATCGTCCTCCTGTGTTCATGTCGTCAATAAGTGCTGCCTGCTTGCTGCTCGGTGAGCCAGTTTGCTCTCCGAATTTGCAACAGATTGAGTCAGATTGCTTAAAGGAAGAAAATAACTCCTCAGGGGTGTTTCTAGGTGAATACTTGGTGATGATGTGACACTTTAAGGGCGTGATACCAGTCAGCAAATAGATGAAATTTCAGTTGAAGAGACTTCAGGGTTCAACTGCGTCGAAAGCTGACAGAGAAAGAAAAAAAAGAAGAAGAAGAGAGCAGAATCCAGAGAGGCAAAGAAAATAAAACCCAAGAGAGAAAGAGATGATCAAAAAGCTCAAGAGAAAGATGGTGACAGAGGAAGAGAGTCAGAGAAAAGACATCCAGGAGTGGAGACAGGCTCAGACTCAAGGATTCTTTTTGGTTTTTTTACTGAAGCATTGTGCATGCAGACAGGTGTACTTGCCTGTCTCTCCCACACGCTGACAATTGTTGTCTTATGCTTCGTTCGCCCTTCTTCAACTCCACCATGCATCTTCCATCTGTTCCGCAAAACAGCCACAAAACCGTTGATTGTCCCTGCGTGAATCTGAAGGACCGGGTCGTAAAGTACTCATCTGCATCTGTGAATAAAGAGGAGGATTGAGGGATGAAGAAGGGAGAGTAGAAAGGAAGGGAGTGCAAGAGAAATGTTAAAAAGACAGGAGGAAATAGTCCGTCTTCTAGGATGTGTTTGAGATTAGTTTTATGGATGGACTTTATAAACATCTTAACACCTCACAGTTGACCTAGTATGCTGATCCCCATTTTAAACTCAAATATGGTGTAACAATGCTGGATTTCCAGACTAAATGTAGGCAAAGTTTTAAGATCATGATGTAAATGTTTGTTGGAGTAATCCCAGGAAACGTCTGCAGAGGGCGCTAAACAGCTTGTTCTGCGAATCTCGCAGAAGTTCCCCGATTTGAAACCAAGTATTTTACCAGACGGCTTCAAGCCTCTACGTAAGCCGGTGAAACCTCTTACATAGAGTCTCTTCTCCCAGCACTGGAGAGCAGCCCTCTTCTGGTAGCTCTGCAGTGTTCTGCCCCCAAGAAGGCTTCCAGAGAGCTGGCCAATCAGAAGAAAGTGGGCATGTGGGGAAGGGGGGAGGGCTTAAAGAGCCAGTAGCTGAATGAAACATTTGAGGCAGAAGCCAGTATCAGATAAATCAGGAGGTTTTTGAGCTGCAGATCGTGCAAAGCTGCTCTTTAGGTTTCACAGCTTGACGACATGAAAGGTGAACATGAGGAGAATATAGGTTTAAAGAATTAAAAGTTTATTTAAAAAAAAAACAGACGTGTTAATTGTTGTTAGAAGAATATTTTCTGCACGCTTGATAAAGAAAAGGAGGAGTTCCTCAGAGTTTAACGAGTTTTGTGATTAATCTCCTGCTAGCGGCTTCATTATTACATTTTGTTCAGAATGAGATGCATTTGTGCAGTTTGTCACATTTCTGGTTCCATGTTTTATTGTGATTATTTCAAGTCGTGACCTTGCTGCAGGCCTCGTTCTCCTGCGTCTGTCAGCTCACAGCAGCTGACTCCCATGATGCACTCTGCCTGTGTTACCTTTCTACGAGGAAGTCACAGTTCTGGTGGAACACAAGTTGTGTTGTTTTTTTGTAATCGATGTAAACATCATAGTCCAAAGGAAACTAAACGACACAGGACACCCGAGCATCGGGCTGCAGACGATCAGAAACATCATCTAAACAGGACAAATACAGAACATGTTCTTTTTTTTAAGTTTCAGGAGACAACAAAATAAAGGAAATAAAAATGATGAAAAGTATTTTTCTTTTATTTGAGACAAAAACACGGGGAATATGATACATTTGGAAAAGAGCGCTGGTGACATCAACAGCACCTTTCTGAAAAGTTCAAAGATTTTCACCTCAAAGCGCTCGGAGAGGCTGCACAAAATAGGCGGAGCTCACTTAAAATAAGACGCTGGGCGCTCAGACAAAAACGCCAGGTGGACACAGGACCTTACATTCACCACAGCCCCGATCTGCTGTCAAGGATAGAAGTAGACTTTTACTGTATTTAGTCAACGTATCATATTATTTAACAATTTGTAAAAAAACATTTTGTTATGTGCAATTATTCATCAGGGAGTCACGTTGTCGATAAAACACGCACTCTTACATTTCAGAGTGTTTACAGTCTCCTAAAAGCTCTGCAGACGACCGTGCATTAAAGTCATTTTAGATCTTTAAAGCTCTAAAGTATTAAAACCAGAACCTGCTGACCTTAACAATAATGTCAACATTAATGGAAACTGGCGTGTGTGTGTGTGTGTGTGTGTGTGTGTGTGTGTGTGCGTGCGTGTGTGCGTGTGTGCGTGTGTGGGTGTGTGTGTGTGTGTGTGTATGTGTGTGTGTGTGTGGGTGTGTGGGTGTGTGCGCACAAGAGGGTCTTAGAGGCATCCATTAGCATTTCCCATTGTTTACAAAGTTATGGAGACTAAAGATATGTTAATCCATTGCCATCTGACCTCACGCGCACACTCACAGACACACTCACACGCATACTCACACAGACACACATACACACACACACACACGCACACGCTCACTCACACAGACACACACACACACACTCCCAGACACACACACACACACACACGCGCACTCACACACACACACACAAGCAGAGCGCTGCAGCAGCACAGTTCAGATTAGTAATCCTGTTAAACACACTCAGACATGCTAACGCTAATCCATAGAGGATGCTCCCTGCAGCAGCTCAAAAACAATACAGACAAAGTCAACGTACGAGGTTCATCATCACTGAGGGTAACACACGAGCACGCACACAACACAACACAACAACACGTTGAACATGTGTACAGATGCTTGACTTTTTAATTTCTCTGCACGCACAGACAAAAAGTGGCTGAAATCCCAAATACTCAAACTACACTTGTCGCATATTAGGCACAAACACAAATACTTAGCACACACACACACACACACACACACACACACACACAAAGCAGCGTTTAATATGTGGTCCAGCTCTGCTGCGTTGCGTCGGAGGCTGGGAGAATCAATCTTCTCCTCATTTGGATGAGATTATGTTTCTAATATCTCTGGTTTTACCCGTAATTCCTCCCTGATAATTTGATCGTGCTCCTCAAGTAGGAGGAAAGAAAAAGAGAGAGTGCGGATGAATTTAGAAATTAAATGGACACACACACACACACACACACACACACACGCACACAAACAATGTGTGTGCATTAACGAATGGAAGACATTCTTGTTATTAATTCCCTTTTTATTTATCTGTAGCATCGTCAGCCCGATGTTGTCACAGTAATGATGACAAACAGGAATTCTCCTTTGATTGTGTTTTGATCAAAGATGGACCAACAACAAGGATCTTAATCGTCTGTTTGATTGATTCTGTGTTATGAGAGTAGTGTTTGGCTTTGCAGAGTAGAATGAAATTAAACTAGAACCCTAACAGCAGGCGACGCGAGCGAGCGGCAGCGACAAAATCTACTTGACTTTTTCTTTTAGATGATGTTTGTGATTGTCTACAGCCTGATGCTCGGTGTCCCCGGGGGGGAAAGTAAAGACCCTCAAGTCTGCCTCGTCTCCTGTACGGTCCATGACGTGATGGGAAATGTTGTGTTCACAGAGATATTGAGTTAAGAAAGGGATGTTCTCTGGAAATAATGTTAGTCAAATATAAGGGATGTGAAGCTTTAAGAAGATAAACAAAAATATTTTCCACTAAAAATATATACTAAGTTATTACATTTTGCTGCTTGGCTTCGCATCAGGTTGCCCATGACGACGCTGCACATTATCAGGCCGAAAGGTTGAATCCAGAAGAAGACCTTTTCATCTTGTGGTGTGAAAAGAGGAATGATTTCAGGTCTTTATTCAGACCCTTTAATCCTACAGAGAACATTATAAAGACAGTTTAATTCATACATTTCTATGATCGTGTTCAAACCTCTCAGGGTGACGGATCGAAGTCTTCTTTCTTTAAAAACATTTTAAAACACTTTGGCTGACAGCGAACTCCGAGTCCATTAATGACACTAACAGGCATTGTTTGAATCATGATTTACAACCTTCTGTTGTAGACAAAACCAAGAACTAACAAACATCCAGATGTGTCATTTTCTTTACACTAAAGTGTACTTAATACCAACAATGCTTTTGTGTTCTGGACGACCACAAAGCCTTACTGCTCCGTGCAGCTTGCTTTTGTGATCGTGGAGAGAAACTATCTGCACCTTTACTCTGCACATAGAGATGCTAAGGGTGGTTAGTGAGGAGGTTCCTGGTTCGAATCCCCGTCTGACAGGAGCCTCTCTGTGTGGAGTTTGCATGTCCTCCCAGTGCATGCGTGGGTTCTCTCCGTGTTCTCCAGCTTCCTCCCACAGTCCAAAGACATGCTGGTTAGGTTAACTGGTGACTCTAAATTGTCCGTAGGTGTGAATGTGAGTGTGTCTGGTTGTCTGTCTCTAAATGTCAGCTCTGTGATTGACAGGCGAACAGTCCAGGGTGTAACCCCGCCTCTCGTCCAATGACAGCTGGGATCGGCTCCAGCCCCCTGCGACCCCAAATGGTAAAACGCGTATAGATGTATGGATGGATAAAGATGATGAGCGCGGAGAGGAGTGGAATCTTTTTTTTCTTTATTGTGAGACCAGACAAAAAAAAAAAAGTGATTTGAGTTTCACTGTTAAGAACAAAGCTTACTTCCTGAAAGCAGCAAAAACGTACAACAACACTTACATCGTCGTCATGGTAACGGCTCCAGAGCGTCTCCACACATGTGGAAGAAGTGTGCAGTCGCTGACAGCCCCAGTGTGATTTAACTCCTGGTTCCATTAATAACAGTCATGTTTAAAGGTATTATTTACAGAGTCATTCTTTTCTACTTCTTTTATTTTGAAGGCATACACAAGTGGAAGTGTTTTCCTGATCACTGGAAAGTTTCAGCGTCACATCTCTTATAGATACAGCTACCAACTCACAGCAGAAAGATATGTTTGTACTCAAACTGTGTGTAGCTGTTAGCTCTATTGTTCTTTTTTTACTATGTGCAATGCAAAGAGGCAGATCTGCATAGAGAGGGGGGGGCACCTTTTCCCCACATGACAATGGCGTAATGGCTCCTTTAAATTACTCCAACTACTCTGACGTTTTAATTAGACTGGCACGTCCTGGATGCTGAACTTCAGTTACTGTTTCTGCTGGAGCAACATCCAATATGTCTCTTTGTGATCACTCACCTGTCCAAACACACTGTTCAGGTACGAGGCCGTCTACTGTGCCAACACAATGATACCCCCACCAGCTGCCACTGCCGGTACAGAGACAGAAAGATGGATCCATAAATTGTTAATGTTTAAGTCGCCACCTGTTAGCCGACAGAGACAGAACAATAATAAACGAGTTCACCGCGTCCTCCGTATTGTGTTTCAACCAGGTGTCAATCAATCCTTTTTTTTTTTCTCATCTCAACTCTTCCCCCCGGTGTAATGAACAGAGTCGTATTAGATCACGTCCCCGCCGCGGTCAGACCCCTGTCAGAGTTAGCCTGATTGGCTGGGCGGCACCAGAGCCGGCCAATCACAATGTTAAATGGAGCTGAACCCATCCACAGATGGGGTCTTCTTCTGTTACATCATGAACTGTTGAACCCAATCAGCACGTGGGCCGCTCAAGTGTGAACAAATGGGGTTAGGCTGTAATGTGTCAGGTGATACATATTGTGGATCACTCAGGGGGGAAATTGAGGTTTAATACACCTGCGGGGTGATTACCAGGGCACGGACTACAGGGATGTACGTGTACACGATCGCTCGAGGCTCTCATGTCGCTCTAATGTGTTTCACGGACATGGACGAGGTGAAATGAATAAATTCATACATCCTACTTGCAGTATGAATGCAAACATGTTTAGTAAACAGTGTTATGTAGCTTGGATCTTCATGTTTACTTTGATTGCTATATCCAAACAGCTCACTCTTCCAACTTCAAAAAGCTGCCTGTACCCCACACTTAAAGGTCACATAATATACAAAATCCTCTTCACCATGTTCCTCTAACTCTAATATATGTCTCTAGTCTGTCTACAAACCCCCCAATGATGAGAAAAGTCCATCCTCTCCGTCTTTTGCCTGCTCCAGTTTTCAGAAAATGTGTGCTCAAACAGGCCGTTTGGAGATTTTCCCTTCATGACATCACAAAGGGCAGTAACCCCTCCCCCAGGTGGGTGACACTCCCACAGCTAGGTGTTTGTTCTGCCCTCTGAGTCTGCCTTCTCACCGTAAACAATAGGACATGGAGCGAGAAAGCCCGAGCCACCCAAGCCCTTCCAGAGAGGGGCGTGGTCAGACACAGCTCATTTACATTTAAAGCTACAGACACAGAAACAGCCTGTTCTGAGCAGGGCTGAAATAGAGGGGTTTATAGGCATGATCAAATACAGGATCAGAGTGGATTTAGAACAAGACACTTCACACACATGTTTAGAGGAGCTCTGAGACTTATTTACACTGAAGAGGAGGAGAAGATGTGACCTTTAATACACGGGGTTAGTTCAACCATTCGAAATGCATATTCTATAAAAATGAGATGCGCAAACAGTATTTTGATAAGTAGCAATGTCTGCTTTTGTATATTTCCAATATATATGCAGCCTCTAGATATTGTGCTGACCCCTGAAAATAAAGGCTCTTTGATTCTTTTGAATTCTAAAGTCGACATAAACCGTGCAGGATGCGTTGAATAATTAGTCGTTGCTTTTTGGTGTTTAGTATCCTGAGTTTCCAAAAGTACAACACTCTCAAATCTCCAGTATCAAAACGTTTATTCAAAGTCTTCAATCCTTCAAGTCCTTTGAAAACTCAGAGTGAGAAAAGCAATTTATTCCACTGTAAAGTAAAGAACAGAGAGTGACTGATGTATTTTTTTAATTTTTCAACATGTCAGAGATGATACCTGCAGCTTCACGAGGAGCGTTTGTCCATGATGGGATAAATAAAAGACCTGGATGTGTTTTGTCATTGAATGCATTCAGGTTTGTTTTTTTAAAAGAGCATCTCGTCACAGAGGCGTTGAGGACTGCGGCAGCTATTACCGAGCGTGCCAAGGTTGGGTGCTTAAGCTGTTAGCTCAGTGGATTCCTCTGCCAACCTTGTGTTGTTATTGCAGAGGGGGCGAAGATGAGAGAGACAGGGGATTACTCTGTTAATCGTCTGTCTTTGTCTATCAAAGTTATAACAAGAGGCTGCTCGGTGCACGTCTGTGAGAGAACAGGTGCACTCATGTCGGATCTCAGGTCCTCTGCCTGAGGGCTCCGTGTCTTTCTCTACTCCGCTTTTATTTAACTGTCATGTTTACTTTTTGGGTTTCGCTTCCTACAATTCATTCATCCTTTTAGCTATATTTGTAATGCTTCATTTGAAAAATAATAACAATGTGTTGATGTTTCTTTTCACGGACCAGATTTTTAAAATTTGTAGAGCCGTTAAATGTCTTCTTGGTTTGTTAAGCATTTAAGTTATTTATCAGATTTCCGTACCTCTGGATTGAACTCTTCATTGTTTTAGTGAATTATTTTGACTCCGACCTCTAAGAAATTCTTCCTAAATAAAGAACCATGCCAGCATAACTTCTGCTAACAGTGACGCCTACGACCTTTCAGTGAACGCCACCTCCTTAAAAGTAGCAGAAGAAGTTAAGATCAAGGCTATGAGGCTTTTGATATTTGTAGAATTGGGATAGAAAACCCGGAGAGAACGCGCAGACTTCACATGGAGAGGCTCCTGTGAGACGGGGATTCAAACCAGGAGAGATATATTTAGAGAATATTTGATTCAAAACAACACAGAACACATACAAAACATCCATCCACCCATTATCTAGACCGCTTTTCCTGTTTGGGGTCGCGGCGGGATGGAGCCGATCCAAGCTGTCACATAGAGACAGACAACCAGCCACACTCACATTCACACCTACGGGCAACTAAGAGTCACCAGTTAACCTAACCAGCATGTCTTTGGACTGTGGGAGGAAGCCGGAGTACCCGGAGAGAACCCACGCATGCACGGGGAGAACATGCAAACTCCACACAGAGAGGCTCCTGTCAGACGGGGATTCAAACCAGGAACCTCCTCGCTGTGAGGCAACAGCGCTAACCACTGCGCCACCATGCAGCCCCCAACATTAAAGAATAATTCAGCTCAGACAGGAAGAGAGTCGAGCATTGTGTTAAGGCAACAAAGTCCATAAAACGTAATCTTATATTTCAGAAACTCTTATAGAGCATAAAAGTCGTCCTAACTTAAAATCACTCAAATAATCAGTTTGAGTCAATGCAGAAAGTAGAGCACACACTCTCCCTCTCTCTCTCTCTCTCTCTTCCCTGTTTCCACTGACAGTCACCTCCTCACCTCGACATCAAACCATGCATTGATAGCAGAGCTCCTCTCTGTCTCCATATGTATCGTCCTTCTCACCAAACAACGACCTTGCCCTCACCTTGTTCCTCCTCGTTCTGTTTTCTATCTGCTGTTTGTTCATTTGTTTGCTGTTTCTTTTTTTAAATCCTTGTTCAGGTTGATATTGTGTGTTTGAGTGAAGCAGAGCAGTCCTGCATGAGCCGTGTTCTTTGTGTGCATGTGTGCATGAGTTTAAACGTTGATGTCTTTGTATAACTTCTGTGTCTGTGTTGTGTTTGTCCTTGGAGATTCTCAGTGTTTTTGAATTCTGCATCACATTCAGCCTGTTTCTCTTTTTATATATTTATCACTTTATCGTATAACTTCAAGGTAAACCAAACTGAATTAGGGAAATATTTTTTGGGGCGCATTTGTGTCATGGATCTCCTGCAGCAGTTACCATTGGTTACAAGCCCTCTGAAAATGAGGTGATGCAGTGCTGCCCGCACAAAAAACAAAGCTGTTCATGGACACATGAACATGATGTTTTCATCCCCTGCATGTTGTGCGTATGTACGTTGTGTTTGGCTCTTTGCGATATGCATGAAGTGTTATCTTCACCTTGGGATCAAGTACGTTCAGTGTTTCTTTATGTGTGTGTTCTGTTAAGAGTGTGTGTGTGTTCATCAAGGCTGGCTTCTGTATTTGCATGCACGAGTGCCTGCTTTGTGTGTGTGTGTGTGTGTGTGTGTCGTCCTTCTTATGTGACTGTTTATGTCTTATCATTTGTACACTGTAGCTACCGATGTGACTGTGTTTATACTTGTGTGCTTGTGTGTGCGCGTTTGGCGTGCGTGTGTAGGTGCTTCCACCCAGGACTCGGATGCGATGGAGCCGGAGAAGCAGGTGGACAGCACGGTGAAGATGGCCGGCGTGATCGCGGGGATCCTCATGTTCATCATCATCCTCCTCGGAGTCGTCCTCACCTTCAAACGCAGGTAGGTTTATTACAACCACACCAAGACAATATGGCAGCTTTAAGGTGCTTTATGTAGCCTTTAAACTGAATCAATCATCAACACATCCATTTGTTTCTAACTGCAAACCTCTTAAACAGAAAACAAGATGATTGGTAGTCTCGATGCTGTTTTAGTGCTTCAATCAAATCCAGATTTTTAGACTAACCCAAACTTTAGGGACCACTTAATGGACAATGTTGCTTCCTATTTTGCCTGTCGCTCTCAGGTAGGTATCGTACGGCACCAGAAGAGTCCTTAAGATCTCAGAGGATCAATTTAAGGGGCGAACTTTGAGATTGAGTCTTTGTGAACACCACAGAAATCAGGAAGTCCCTCCACTGTCAGCTCAATTGAAACCTTTTGACAGCTGATGAGTCTCCAGATTAAAAGAAGCCAGAAATCAGAGCAGCGTTGGCTCTAAAATGGAGGCTACCAATCATCCTAACGACCACTCTGTCGTTTTATAACAGTAAGCACTTGGACAAATGAATGTGATGATAAATAAAAGACTGTATTAAGCACCTTCAAACCATATGACTGTATAGGTTTACAGGCAGACAGGAAGATAAGACTGTAATGTGTGTTAGGGTGTCCTCATGGTTGAAATGCAGCTCGAAGTAAAGGCAGAAAGAGGTTCTGTTACTGTAGGGAGGGACAGATGCCTACGTTACGTATTTGGACACAGGATATTTTGGAGTTGAGGATATTAAGAGGAATCAGAACTTAAAAAGTGTTTGGTTTCATTCAAGAGGAATTGCTCTTCAAGATAAGCTCTTATCAAAAAATGTCACAGATTTTATGCATTTGAAGGTCTCTAACTTATAAATGAATGGTTAACTAAAAAGGTTGAACAACTGTACAAAATAAGTGATGAAAACAGAGGCTCCCAGAGTTTAAAAAACCAGATTAACATTTTTTTTTTGCAGCTAGTGGACATACGTAGCGTCCTGTCTCTGTGAACATGCACACAGGCCTGCCACCATCACCTGCCTCTCTTTACCTTTACTCTCTCTACGATGCTTCATCTCTCGTCTACCATCCCCCCCCCCCCTCCTCCAGTCACATCACGCTTCTACATCTTGATTTGCTTCAACGCACATTTGTGTCGTTTTTCATTTTGATTTTTGAGAGTTTCTTACTTTCACACCAAACTGAAGCTAAAAATACCAAGAAGGTTTGGTCTGACAGATCTAACATCGTCACCATGGTACATTTTACAATACACTACGTGATAGAAAGGATTTCCACCAAACTATGAAGACTAGAGCAACATGGAAATTGAAGCTAGAAGAAGTTCTTGGTCTGTCAGCAAATTTAGTACGTAAAAGAACAAGGATACAAACCAGAAATAGCCGTGCTGTTTTCAGACGGACGACATGATAATTGATCATTCCGTGCCTCATCTTTAAAAAGCAGTTGTGTCATTATTTTAAAGGCACAGTATTTAAAATCCGCCACCAGGGGGCTCTCAATCATAACAATAACAAAAGATGACAGCGAGGCTAGCGTGCCCCGGATGAAAGGCGACCGGGCAAAACCGACCTGAGGAAGAGAATATGTTTAGAGACGAGCTAATGTATCCGAGTATAATCTACATGACGTGTTTTTATCACAGCAGCACATACAGCAACAGGACGGCAGCTTTCAGGAGCAGCTCACGCTTCCTTATGTAGCGGTCTTTGACGTAACATCTGGTGTTTCCTTGTCATGGCGGCTCTGTCATGGTGGCCGAACGGTTTCTTCTAGCTTTGATAGCTGTTGGAGATATAACAGCCTGAACATGTTATAAGCAGACATGTCAGCAGACAGCTTGGACCGTTTCCATATCAGTCCATGTTAAAATATAAAAAGGTGGTGTTTTTTAGGTTCATCAACCTTCATACTTTGATGGATATTAGAGCCAGATTGTCCTGTGTAGCTCCAGATTTTAAATCACGTCCCACTTCAACTGTGTCGATTGAACACAACAAGACTCACAAGGTTGGAGTTTCTTAAAAAAATGTTTTCACCAAAAATAAATATTTTTCACATCTGTAGATCTAAAGAGCACTTGAACAAGCTGAATAACTCTAAAGTGCTCGAAAGTACTTGAGGAAGAAACTGAAGAGCTATAGCAAAATGATATGAAGTTGTCTGCATGTGGCGCTGTAAATCAATAAATCAGAACATTTGACGCTTGATCCCGGCTCATTCAGCACGCTTGTCAAAGTGTCCTTGGGCCTGATACTCAATCCCTCCTTCTCTAGGTGTGAATATGGGAATGTGTGAACGTCTGTGTGTGTGAATGGCAGGTAGTGTTAGGCTTTTTGAGAGGTCACAAGACTAGAAGGAATATCTGCAGTACATCATTTGACCGATAACACTGAGGCTACTCGTATGATGCAACTGCCATGCAAGCACATATTTAGAAAATGAACTTGCATAAACCACAAACCCAAGAGCAAACCACGTGGCATCTTAGCACAACGCAGAAAGCTAGATCCGTTTTGAAATACTTGACATCTTATGCCTGTTAGATTAAAGGAACCTCCTCCATCCTGAAGCCTCCGATCTCCTCCAGAGACACACCTCCAACCCCTCTCCACTCGCATTCACAAAAAAAGGAGTATTGGACCTATGATTCCATCCGTAGATTTCAAAGCCAAGTTCATTATTATTTTCAGCACAAATACAAAGCCCAGTTGGGCTTTAAGACACAACAGGGGAAAACATAAAACTCATGCACAAAGAGAAATACAGGGAGGTGACATTGCAGATAGCTATTTGGAAGTTATAGGGTTTTAGGCTAACCCTAACCCTAGTTTGGAAATCTGAATACAACTTTACATCCATGTCAAGTGAGCATAAAGAGACTGAGGAGGGCAGAGAGAGCAGAAGGTCAGGGTTGCTAATCAGTGGCTTAAAGAGAATATTCCAACAGCCTAGAGGATAACAAAAGAGGTAAACGAGCCTGTATGAGGAGGAAAATGCCTGGAGAAACCATAAACGTATGACTTCAGAAGGGGGGAGGAGGAGGTAGAGAAGACAGGTGAGGAGCAGAACGAGAGGGTAAAAAGAAAACGAAGGAAAGAAGGACACGTCACAAGGTCTGAAAAATATGAAAACTAGCCAGCGCTGGTTGACCTCGGGGTCAAATAGATATGCTAATCAGATGCTAATCAGGCTAACATGCATAATATAGCACGCTATATACATGGAAAGGCCAATAAGAGGGCAAACACTTATAAAGAGTAGAAGTATGAGAAGGAGGAGAGACTGCAACAATGCAGACGAAGAGAAAGAAAAGTAGAGAGGATGTTTGGATTCGACTCAGATGTTCTCAACAAACACGCAGGCATCAAACCCTAACAGCGAAAACTTTTATTGTTTCTGTAGCTTTAAGCCAAAAGTGAGGCCTTGAGCTCCATCAAGCTCTGTAGTGAATTCAATACATGATATCTAATGCTGGGAAAGAAGGGATGTAACAAATGAAAACATATAGGAACATCATGACGCACAACTCGTACTAATTAGCCTGCTAATAAGCAACTAGTTAATGGTGAACATTATATTCACTTCTGTTGCAAAGTTCAACAGATTAAAGGTATACCACAGGGCACTGTACATGTTAACGTTTAATTTACTAGACGTACTAGTGTTGTAGTCAAGATCACACTCACCGAGACCAAGACATACCTGAGACCAGAGTGCTCCGAGACGCAGACAAGACTAAGACATTTAGGGATAGAGACTGAGTCAAGACCAAGACCAAGGCAGGGCGAGACCAAGACCGTAAATAACACTGAAAAATCATCATCAGTCTGTAACACCGGGAAGGTTGCCGCCATAAAAAATAAAAAAATCAAATAAAAATCAACTACAGATTCATTGAAGTTATTTCTTCTTTTAGAAAGTGGAGTTTTCCTTCTAATCACAGTCATGTTTTGGAAAAATAGCCAATCAGTGGTGGTCTTGACCGGTCTTGGTTTTAAATCTGGAGTCCGCCCAGTCTGAGACCGAGACCAGACCGAGTAAAAATGCTTACGATTCCAGAGATGAGACCAAGACCTTCAAAAAAGTGGTCTTGAGACCAAAACCGATTTCAAGTACTACAACTCTAAGAAGTACGACCACAAAAGATAAAATGGTAGTAAAAAGAGTCAGTGAAGAGTCTTGGAGATAGAAGGGAAGATTGATAAACGGGGCAGACAAATGGATTTGGACAGTGGGAGGTTTACCGTATCAGAGCGTTTTCTGGCTTCATTAATATTTCATCGCACACCCTTTAGCCAGCCGTCCGGGTGGCAGAAAAAGTGTTTTTTTCAATCGAAAGTGTTTTACATGCCTTTCAACGTCCATGAATTATTCTGAGACAAAACTTAGTCTGGAAGTGAGCGAGTAAAACTGTCCAATTAATCTTTCAGAGCGCCCTACACGTGTTCCAAATGGACTCGTCTTTTTCAGCCAAAGCTGGGCGATGTTTCTGATAATGTAAAAGTGAAGCACGCCGGACATGCCTGACGCCTTAATGGGGATTTGATGTTTCTACAAGCAGGTGGCCCCGAGGGCTCAAACAACCGGTGCTGGAGGATACACTTTTCATAAAAGTGGTTGAGAGGAAAATGATGAATAATTGATTTGCTTGATGCTCCCTAAACACTTGCTGATCTTTTTTCATTTTTCTGCGTGATGCCCGAGAAGCAGAAACTGACTTAGTAATTGAGAAAAGGTCACTCAGACTGACTTCCCCATTATTTCATTTCCATCCAAGCAAAGGTGGAGTCAGCAGCGTTTTTTTGTTGCAGTCTGTAAGAACAACATTCAAACTGGGCCCCTCCTCCTGGGCTCATCGCCCCCAGAAGATCACCCTCACTGCAGGACGTAGTGTGTACGTGTACTGCTTGTACCTACACTGCAAGCTAACGCACGCTAGCACCTCTATGTGCCGAATTCAAAGGGATAGTTTTGCTAGCAGGCTAGCTAGTTAGTTAGCTAACATGGAATGTACTAAAAATGTAATTTACATATTCAACACCACAACTACAACATCTTACATCACGTGTATCAACAGTATGAACGCGATAACAACGACTGAAGTTACATTGAACAAGAAGAGGTATTTTCATCAAGTCAGACGATTTCTTTGATGGGTAGGCCCGGGTTGATTGTGCCTACGCCAAACAAACATACAAACATGTGACATGCAAACACTAATGGAAGAATCCAATAAATGCTAATGAAACAAACAATGACATGCATCCTCACAGACGGGCAATCTGAAGCTCAGGATTTATGATATTGTTCCAGTGATGAGTAAGATGTTAGTGTAAGACGTGGAACAGCTCGCCTGTGTGTGTGTGTGTGTGTGTGTGTGTGTGTGTGTGGGTGTGGGTGTGGGTGTGGGTGTGTGTGTGTGTGCGTGTGTGTGGGTGTGTGTTTGTGTGTGTGTGTGAGGTGCATCCTTGTTTTTCCACGAGTTTATATAAATGTACGTTTCTTTACGTTGAGCTGTGATGTTTTTATTCGTGTCTAGCTGGATCTGAATATGGATGTCGTCAACGTCAGTGCCAATTGACCATCCCTCAGAGTGTCTGTGTGTCTGTTTGTTGGGTTTTTGAATGTGTGCGGACAGCCGGATTCCCCTCCTTGGGTATTTGAAGCCAATATTGACAGGGGCCAAGCCAGGGACTGTTACACACACACACACACACACACACACACACACAAACAAACACACACACACACGGAGTGACTCAAAGGAGGGAATGCAGATGAGTGTGTGGAGAGAGACTTATCTCTTATATATCTGTCTCTTTAGTTGTTAAGAACATCATAGTGACCGTTTACAACATCGTGAATCAACACAAACTTTTCTTCAAATGGTCCAAACCATTCAAATGGACACAGCTCATCTAGGATGTCTGGATGTGTAACTGCTGCCAGTGGACTCCAGTCAGATGTGCAGAATATTGTGATGTCGGTTATAGCCAATGAAAGTGGTTCACACATCCACGCGCCTTTTTTCAGCAAGTATGGGAAACCTGTGAGGCCAGAAAGAAGCCTATAGCGAATTTAAATATTTAACGCACATAAAATACTGAGTTTGAACTGTTTACGGAGTTAACATGAAGTGTTTACTCGCCTATTCATGTCATAATATCGAGCTTTAAATATTAAATAAGTATTAAAATGCGTCATTTGGTATTGACAGTGGATATATGTCACTGGAGGGCATATAAGCAAAGAATCAAACACACTCCTGTTGGATGTTTTCAGACGGTCCTCGTTTGATCTTCTGAAGATTCAGTCGTTTTAAAATTCATCCCATTGATTGTTCCCGGGTTTATTCAACGCAGGAGCCTCTGCTCATTCTGTTTCAAGAGTATTACGTTTTTAATCCAAAAGGCCAATGTTTTAAAAAAAAGGTTTGAGGCTAAAATTCTGTATAAACATGAGTTATATTTTTTGGCCTTTTTGACCTTTATTAGAAAGGACAGCTGAAGAGAGAAGTGGGGGGGGACACGCATCAAAGGGCCGAGGTCGGATTTGAACTCATGTTGGCTGCGACATAGACTACAGCCTCTTTACATTAGGGCGCACCACATAACCGCTAGGCTATCCGCCACCCCAGTATACATGCAATTTATTTAAAAGACTGTCCTTAATCAATGAGATGAAACAAAAACTCGATTAATCGGCACATTCATTGAAAAAGACGACATTGATCTACTTTTTTTTGGCGAAATGGTTTCTGGTAACAACAAACAAATCGACAGTGTGTGTGCTCAACACCATGCTTTGGATAAATGCACATATTGCACATTCATCGCTGCCTGCACTCTGATTGGCTGATTCATTCCAGTTTACCATTCCAGCTGCCTCTGAACATCTTCACTAATTCAACAGTCACTATTACAAGCAAACATCCCATATTTACTCCACGTGTCATATTTCCTCCTTTTCACTACCCATAAAAATGTAACTATTTTTAATCTGAGGCCAGTACTTAATTATTACCATGGCTATAAAAAAAAGTATGAAAATCAGTCAAGAAAGGTTTAGCCTTTGACTGGTCACCTATTTAAAGGTCACATATCCTCCTCCTCTTCAACCAGTTTAAATAAGTCTCAGAGCTCCACAAAACATGTGTGTGAAGTGTCTTGTTCTAAATCCACTCTGATCCTGTATTTGATCATGTCTATAAACCCCTCTATTTCAGCCCTGCTCAGAACAGGCTGTTTCTGTGTCTGTAGCTTTAAATGTAAATGAGCTGTGTCTGACCACGCCCCTCTCTGGAAGGGCTTGGGTGGCTCGGGCTTTCTCGCTCCATGCCCTATTGTTTACGGTGAGAAGGCAGACTCAGAGGGCAGAACAAACACCTAGCTGTGGGAGTGTCACCAACCTGGGGGAGGGGTTACTGCCCTTTGTGATGTCATAAAGGGAAAATCTCCAAACGGCCTGTTTGAGCACACATTTTCTGAAAAGAGGAGCAGGCAAAAGACGGAGAGGATGGACTTTTCTCATCATTGGGGGGTTTGTAGACAGACTAGAGACACATATTAGAGTTAGAGAAACATGGTGGAGTGGATTTAGAAGAAGAATATGTGACCTTTAAAGAGTGAGGAATGTCCTTCTTAACCTTTTTCTCACCTGCAGACTCAGATATTTTAGGTGAGCTTATTTGTATTTATTTATTATTAACATACACAATAGCCCTGTCTCCTTTTTGAACAAAAAAAAAAACGGTCTTTATGCCCTGACCCCAAACTTACGAAAGTAAAGCTCATTTTTTAGCTGAATTCATTCATGATATTAAAGTATAAATGTCCCCGTTAACAGATCAAAATATCTTGCATGTTAAACTTTAACGGTGGTTGCGGTGGCAGCTGATGGACATATGTAACTCATCAGCAGGATATCGGGGCCGTTAGGGATCGAGTATTGAGTTGTGTTTATTTCAAACTTAATAGAAACTTTCAAAGAGACTATTTATCCATGCTCATGACTTTAAATCTTTATTTTAGTGTCACTTCCTGTTTCTTGATTCATAGTTTTCTCACTTTTTGGTGAAAGCAAAAAAAAAACATAAAACAGCTCTTTTACATTAAAGTAAGTAAAGCCTCGCTTCCACCAAGCGGTCCGGTTTGGTTCCGTACATTTTTGTTCAGTTCGGTACAGTAAACCCTGAACTTGCTCAACCGTACCCTTATTTGGTAAGCGGCGTGTAAGCCAGATGGAGATAGCCGCGTCAGCTATGTAATAGTGTGACATCATAGCAGCCGAACACAGTGTAGCCCGCTATTAATTAAGTTCAACGAAGAAGAAGAAGAAAGGGACACAGTAAACAAAAGGGACCCTTTAGGGTCGGATACCCTTGGCACCCCAACAGAAGGGTACCAAAAAAGTAGGATGGTACGGATCCCTCGATTGACGGTGGAAACGCCAATAAATGGGTACCGTACCGTACCGAACTGAACCGAACTGGACCGCTTGGTGGAAACAGGGCTAAGTAAGTAAAGTTTATTCATATAGCACTTTTTACAGACAATAGTCAACAAGTGCTTAACATCAACAACATAGACGTTGACAGAGAGTAAGAACAGGAAACAAACGAGTAGTTCATGGGCTGACATTATAAATCCTGTTATGACCAGCAACAATAATTAGCACAATTAAACATAGATCAGTAGGTAGACTGGGTGGACCTCATTACCCACAGGCCTGTCAGCTGCTTTTTAAAAGACCCATCAGAGTCAGAAGAACATAACGAGGTGGGCAGGGAATTCCAGAGGATCGGTGCTTTGGCCTCAAACACACGATCTCCACGAGTCTTAAAATGTGTCTGTGAGACAGACAGCAGGTGAAGCGTGTTGGACCGTTAGCGAACAGGTTGGTGAAGGGTCAGCAGGCCCCAGAATATTTGACACTAACTCATTCTCCCACGTGAAGGGCTCTGAAGCCACAGGGAGCCAGTGCAGAGATTTCATTATAGGCAAAAGAACAGCTTTGTTTGTCGAGGTTTTTGGATGGTGAAACACGTCATGTTTAAGTTTCTGGACCAGACGAACCTGGGACCAGAACACTTACCGTACGATGAGCTGTACTTAGAGCTGCAGCTGTTCAGAGTCAGGTCTCTGTTCACTGTCATCTTGATTAACGAGAATAACCAAACATGAAACAAATGTTTCTCATCACAAACCTCACACCCCTTTTTTTAATGTCTCTCTCTATCTTCCTGTTTTCCTGTCTTTGGCTCCGCCCCTTCCTGTCCCGTCCTGTACCTGCCTTGCCCTTGCTCCGATAGAGAGATTCACACATGGAGAACTCTGAGCGTGGGGTATTGTATGTTTATTTCTAGACATCAACACATCCACTCCGCCCCTCACTGTGACTCTCACCTCGCATTTGAGTTTTTTTGTGTTTTCCAAATGTCCCTTCTGACCAAAAGCTACACCTGGAAAACGGATGTGACATTTCCCATTTTTACACGATGGAAAGGTTAAAACCCAAAGAAACATTTATCCATACATGTGATTTTACTCTGTTTACCGTGATAATGACTAATATACGGTTGTTTTCTCAAGATCTCAAATGATCCATCTTGGTATCTTGAGATAACTGAAATTAAGTCGTTATAGAAAACGGAGGGAAACCAAATGTTTGTATGAATGTCCTCTTAGGCGAAAACTTCCTACAAGCACATCTGAATTGGGATTAGAGTTCAAATCTAAGTACAGACGGCACACATCTGATCTTACCTTTCAACTAAAATAATGCATTAGCAGCATACGTAGACACACGGCAACTGCTGTGAGCATGAATCTGTTAAAAAAAAGGAGCTGTCATGCAAAATTCAACATGCTTTTTAGGAGCTACACATCCTTTTTCTGTTAGAGTGTCACACCACAGCAGAGGTCTGTGTCAGTGAGGGATTGAACAACCAGCTTTTCTTAACACGAACCATTACAGAAGTCCTTCTTCCCTCGCAGTAGTGTCATCATTAGTGCATCCTCCTTCAAGTTTCCCATGTTTCTTGCTGTAGAATATTCACCTCATGGAGTAGTTGCATCATCATTATGTGCAAAACATTAAGGTGTAAATGCAACTTCTGAAAAAGGTTGCTTTTGCATCCTTTTGGTGTCACTTCCCCCGGTATATATGTTTGACCTTTTATTTCAGGTCATCCTTGCATTCACGTCATTATTGCATGTCATCTGTGCTTTTGTTCATGTTTTTGTAAAAGTGCATGTTTCAAACCAGCGTCATGAACCCATCCTGTCCACAGACTTTAATTTCCTTGCATCCGATTTCACCTCTCGTTGCCTCTGTGTGGTGAGAGATGTTTGGATTTTTCTGTCGAACACTTTCCTGGTGCTTTGCTTTCGATGCATTGTGAGAGAATGTAAAAACTGCAAAACTGTCTACGCCTGCAACGGCAGAAGGGGTTTCAGGTTTGTGCTGCTTTCCATAGTGGGAGCAGGTTGGCACAATAGAAATCTCACCATAAAGAAAACTGTCACGAAGTAATTCCCCGAGCCAGACGCCTACATTGACGGAAAAAGGTTAAATAATGAGTTCAACTCTGTAGGTTAGAAATGATGTATCTGGCTTCAGTAAATATTACAGAGGTGGGAGATTAAGTGAGAGATATAAAGACGCTGATATCTCTCCCAGAATAAGATGTGACGCTTCACAAATATCTCCTCCCACACTGTTCTGGGCTCAAAGACAATCCACGCTGCGCTCGCCCGCTCGGGAAGCTTTGGCTGTGAGTCATTTTCTCTAATGAAACCCGCGCCTGCATCTATAAGCTCCATACATCTCTCTACTTCAACCATTAATTAAGTCAAATCTTTACTTGCATTTTGTTTGTGGACACGACAACAAGGAGTCTGTCGCATTCGAGTAATTCCGTCAAACATTTCTTGTGAACTTTGCTGTAAAAGTTAGTTTGCCAGAGGACAATGGGGATGTGATAGAGATATGTCCTAGAGGTTTGATGTGGATATTTAAAGGTTATATTGACAGTGATGTCCGTTTAGGCAGTTCAGTCACATGAAACATCACAAGAACTCTCACGAAAGTATTTCCCGTCCCAAATTGAATTTAATATGAATAGGAAAGTCTGAAACTTTTTTTGATTTTTGACATTGAACTTGTTCTAAAGCTAAAAGGACCTACGGACATGCATTAATAGAGAGATACACATGGAGCATGCCAGAGCTGTTTGAGTTTCGGTGCCAGCATCAAGGGCACCTCGACAGTCCTCGTGAAGTTACCTGGCAACCAGACCAACTTCCATACTTTGGTCCGTAGCAGGACTTGAACCGACGACCCTCCGTTTCCCAACCCAAGTCCCAATAGACGGAGCTACTTTGACCTTTAAAACAAAAGCCATGCCAAGTCAGGCCTCGATGAAAAAAGCATACAGATAGTAGACAAAAAGATCTGAGGGGGAATTCACCAAGCACTGAGTGTGGTAGCTAATAGCTAATAGCAAAAGGCTCATCAGTTGTGCCTGCTATCTGCTCCATCTCAAGATCTAGTTCACTAATCTAATTGTGCTTGTGATATTCACGCACAAACACGCCGATAAAGTTGTCCTGCTCCGTGCAGTTTGCTCCTGTATTGCGTCTGATTGTGGAGATGAGCTGTCAGCGATCTCCTCTCTCTGCTGCATGGAGCTGCTCTCTCATACTGTCGGATCAGTCATACGACATGGATGACGAGCTGGGAGACAAGGGGACACTTCTTAATAAAGTTGAGCTATTTGATATATTTTAACTTTCACAGTTAAAAAAAAGCCCTTGACTGGATCGAGCCCGCGAGAGAGAGCAGCTCATCCTGCTAATAACGCTCTCGTTGGCATCCTGCATAACGGCTCGTCTCTTTTGACCCAAGTGACTGATTTAAATATGAGCAAACAGCTGTGCTGCACAGAGGTGTGTTTCTCTGCAGCACAGTTAGGGGTACATTTAACCCTTTGTGTGTGCTTTGTGGATCTGGTGCCTTTTGGTCTCCTTTACACAGGTTTTGGCTGCATTAAATGTGTCTTAAACTAATTATTATCAAGTCAAGGAAGCATTACTGTCATTACTAACTTTAGTATGACTTAAACAGTGCAATAATAAGATGTACTGTATAGTGTTGTGTGAAGAAAAGAGGCCAACACTCACCACTGTGACAGTTTTTGCATTTTATTTAACAAGATGTTAAATCCCCCTCTACACTGGACACGGTCTATAGAAGCCAGAAAATAAATGATGAACCTTCAACTGAGCCAGAGAAATGTGTGCTCCTCTTCCAGGACAATGTGGTGCAGCTTTGGGGGAGGGGTTTCGTCTTTGACAAGAGAACTGAGGCGTTTAGTGACTGATGTCAACCTCGGTAATGGACTCCAGGATCCACTGAACATGGCAGGCTCTTACAAGGCCAAGTGGTCAAATGTGGATGTTGGTGTGGAAGTGTGAGTGTGTCTCCAAATCGGGGAATACACTGTTTATAGACACGTACACGGACTGAATTCTGAGAGCTCCCGTGCTGACAGAGGATGAACTTCACTCAATAAATCAACCAATCTTTATTTTCATCGGGCCAATTTACAACAAATGTTATCTTGTGACACCAACTTGTGGTTAATATGAGATGATTTGCGAGTAGAAGAACATACACGCACGCACAAATGCACAGAAACACAACAACACACACGCAGAGCAGGACTTGACCCCCATCCTGCAGATGTGACACAAAGTGGAATAATGGACTGTGCTGTTTGTTGTCATAAATCTTTGATGGTCCACTTACGCCGCTGTTATAATGGGTGCTGGCCAACCATTTACACACACACACACACACACACACACACACACACACACAGACACACACACACACACACACACACACACACACACACACAGACAGACAGACACAGACACTCCTTGATACACAAACTCGTGTGCCGTACAATCACAGCTGGAACATCCAGCAGGAACGATTAGAAGAACAATCTGTTATCTACAACCTGGATCTTGTTTTCGTTGTACCTTGTTAGTTGTTTTGGTGGTCTGTTTTGGAGAGCAGAGAACCAAACAAGAAACAAAACACAGTTAAAAACAAATATGCAAAAGTGACACCTCGCTGTCTCTGGCGATTATTCATCTTACAGTCCTGATGCACGGATTTAATAAGACTATATTAGGTAAGAAATCTTCCCGCCACAGAAAGTAATTTGTTTATAGATTCAGATTCCAGCAGTCATTTTGGGGGGTGTGAATATGCACATGGCATGTTGACCAGAGGGTCCGTGACCACCAGGGGTGACGTTAGATGGCTGAGCGGTGGGGCTTGCTTTGTCCAAATTGAGGCTCGTGGTATAATATGGGTGACGGGAGGGGAACAGCAGTCCCTGCCTACGTGCGACATTAAAACACACAAAATGAGTAGGGCTGGTGACTCGTGTTATGCGAGGTCACTGCCCTCCCCAGGAGTGCTCCCATTTTGAGGTTTTTTTTAGCACTCCTGGGGCACCCATGCAGCTCCGGTGGCCTCGTCTCCATGTAGGCGCGGTCTCTCTCGCCCGACAATTTGAATCTCAAAGTGAATTTGCAGGTCCTACGACTCTCTTAACCTGTTTATCGTAACCGCCATTTACGAACTCGCTTTCAAACCCATGCAAAGTTTTTCTCTCATAGTTCCACTTAGTAATCAAATATTGCAATACTGAGATGGAGAAGACTGTGTGTGTGTGTGTGTGTGTGTGTGTGTGTGTGCATGCATGTGTGTTTGTACATACACACATCTGTGTTTTACCCATCATGTGTATGGATTGGCTGTAACGAGGTGTTAATAATCCCCTTTGACAGCATGCGTGTGCAACATGTGTCGGTAAAGCGCCGTATGTTCGTATTTGTGTGACTTTCTATAGCCTGCATGTGTGTGAGTGTGTGTGTGTGCCTGCGTGTGAGTGTGTGTGTGTGTGTGTGACAGATGACAGATTGTGTCGCCTTCACATGTGAGTTAAAGTGTGTGCACATGCAGGCGGTCACATATTTTCCTCCAAGTCAGCCTTGAGAGAAAAGAAAAGAACTCCGTCATGACACGTTATTCATATTCATGCTGCATGTGTGATTAAGTATAGGCGTCATATCAGTTCAGAAAAATGTGTGTGTGTGTGTGTGTGTGTGTGTGTGTGTGTGTGTGTGTGTGTGTGTGTGTGTGTGTGTGTGTGTGTGACAGGGCAGCAGGTATCTATGATAAGTTGCACATCACGTACGTGTGTATTATTTCACCTGCTATTCATCATATAAGGCCATGATAAACGACAGCGTCACATTCTGCATGCCTGTTTGCAGCAGAGTCCGTTCATACAAAGCTAAGATAACACACAGTCAAGTTATCAGAAGAGGAGTGTGTGTACCGCGGCGTGAGCAGGTGTGTGTTTTCATTTAAACACAGTCCATACAGAGCTACTAAAACACCTGTTACATAAATATGGTGCTTAGCATCTGTTTCTCCCTTTATGCACCTGTTTGCATTTGAAATAAACTTGTGATGAAATACAGCGCCCAAGATGTAAAACGGCTGCTCTGGCTTCACGAGACACACCTGATTTAAATCCATGTTTGAGCCCCTAAACTCAAACATGTGGCCTGCAGTTACACATTGTAGACCGTTATGGACAGGAGTGAAAACGCAGCAGGATATAATCAGGAGAATTCACCTCCAGTGAGTGAGAGGGAGTGGTGACAACTAAATCCTGTGATCGGTGCACAATCATAGACGGCCTGCACGCCACCACTACCATCTCTGTGTGTTCTTCTCCACTCTTTTGTTGATATTGTAAGTTCCGCTAAACTACACGTGGCATTGATATGAAGGCTAATTGTAGCATTGTGAAGCGGACTCTGTCGCTACTTCTGCGTCGTCTTTTTTTACACCAAGTCTAGCCCTGGGAGACCCTCAACCAGGCCCAGGTGTTCTCAATCCATGGCGACACAAGCCACACCTACTGGCACCTGAAACACACAGAGAGCACAACCAACACAACAAGCAACCAGCAGGGTCATCACAGTACTCGTCTGCCTCATTACTGAAGGACATTCAAGAGCAGCATCATGGATGATGCTCAAACCAGGAAAGGATTTAATTCAGTTGTTTTTTAATCTGTTTTGAACTGAGCATCATAATAACATGCACTATCTCCAAACACACTTCCACACTTCTGCTCTTAACTAGGAAGTGAACACAGCTGAGAGTGAAGTGTTTAACATCGCAGTCGTGCACACTTTATGTGCCTGCAGAACAACCTTCATTTACCTCCCTCTTTTGTCAGCTTCTTAAAACATAAAGCCGTCTGTTTTCTGACCTGCGTCACTTTGTTGTGCTGTAAAAGAACAACGACAGTATTAAAAATAACTTCTTCATAAACATGATATTAAAAAAAAGCCCTCAATCCAGTGAACACTTTCTGCTTTAATGTCCAAACAAAGCGCTGCACATGAACGCACATGGTGAATATATTATATAAATAACTTCTTCCTTTTCATTCTGACTTTCTTGTACGCATGCACACACGCACACACATGCGCACACGCACACACACACACGCACACACACGCGCGCACTAGGTGGAGTGTTTTTTCTACGGCGTATTAATATTTATGAGCAGTTTTAACGGCTGTGGCTTTTACAGCTGAGCTCCCAGCGCGCTGCACTTTATTAATATCATAAGGACAATGTCAGCAGAGTCCTTAAAGATGGTTATGGCTATGACAGAGAGAGAGAGAGAGTTTGTGTGTGTGTGTGTGCGTGTGCGTGCGTGCGTGCATGCGTGCGTGCGTGCGTGCGTGTGTAGGTTCTGGGAGAGAAAGTGACCTGAGATGGCAGGTGAGTGTGCTGTATGTGCATGAGATTGGTTTGATATATAATGTGAGTTGTGTGTGTATAAAGGCTGTTGAAATGAGACAGTAGTGTGTGTGTGTGTGTGTGTGTGTGTATGTTCGTGCGTGTGTGTGTGTGTGTGTGTGTGCGTGTGTGTGTGTGTGTGTGTGTGCGTGTGTTGGGAATATGCTTGTGTCAGCCTTCCTCATTTTCTCTTTCAGCGTTTTTCTTGTTGATTTTTTTTTAGATGTACGGACAGAAAGACGAACGATTGGATGGAAGAAATAATTGATGAACAAGTGAAATAAAATAACTAAACATTAACAGGTTTAACAATTTTAACATTGAAGAATAAATTAGTGGAACAATGGACTGATTAATGGATGTGTTGAACAATGGAAGGGATGGATGGATGAAGGGATGGATGGATGATGAATGGATGGATGGATAGATGGATGGATGAAGGGATGGATGGATGATGAATGGATGGATGGATAGATGGATGGATGATGAATGGATGGATGGATGGATGGATGGATGAATAAATGAAGGGATGGATGGATGATGGATGAACAGATGGATGGATGGATGGATGGATGGATGGATGAATAAATGAAGGGATGGATGGATGATGGATGGATGAATGAAGGGATGGATGGATGGATGATGAATGGATGGATGAACAGATGGATGGATGGATGGATGGATGAATAAATGAAGGGATGGATGGATGGATGGATGGATGGATGGATGGATGGATGGATGGATGAAGGGATGAATGGATGGATGGATGATGGATGGATGGATGGATGATGAATGGATGGATGGATGAAGGGATGGATGGATGAAGGGATGGATGGATGATGGATGGATGGATGGATGGATGAAGGGATGAATGGATGGATGGATGGATGGATGATGGATGGATGGATGATGGATGGATGGATGGATGGATGGATGAAGGGATGAATGGATGGATCGATGGATGGATGGATGAAGGGATGGATGGATGAAGGGATGGATGGATGATGGATGGATGGATGGATGAAGGGATGGATGGATGATGGATGGATGGATGGATGAAGGGATGAATGGATGGATGATGGATGGATGGATGGATGGATTGATGGATGAAGGGATGGATGAAAGGATGGATGGATAAAGGGATGGATGGATGGTTGGATGGATGGATGGATGAAGGGATGGATGGATGATGGATGGATGGATGGATGGATGAAGGGATGGATGGATGATTGATGGATGGATGGATGGATGGATGAAGGGATGGATGGATGGATGAAGGGATGGATGGATGGATGAAGGGATGGATGGATGGATGAAGGGATGGATGGATGGAGAGAACTAAAGACGTACAGATTGTTGTCTTAGTTTTAATAAGTTGTCATTTTGGGTGTTGTGATGAATATTGATCAACTTTGAAGTTTATTTAAGTTCAATCAACACTTTTTCAAGAGCAGTACCGACATCTAAACTATGAGGATAGAGATCCTTGACGTGAACGATCCACTGACACTAAAATCCACGGACCCTACATCTTTACAGCGACAACACAAACACAACTCTTCATCAACAATCATCCCTGCTTCCACCTGTTCCTCGACCAAACCTCCATCCTCCATCTTTTGCTCTTTTTCTGTCACTCCTCATTAAGTTTCTGTTAATCCACCAGTCTGTTGGTGATGGAGGCACCAGGTGTGCACCTTTCTCTTATTTACGTTTGCTTTTGTTTTCACGCAGAAAACTAGGGCTTTGGGTTTCTCACAATTCGATTCGAGTTCGATTCTTGGGGTAAGGATTCAATTCAAAACGATTCTGGATTCATGATTCAAAGTCTACTTTTGAATGAGTCCATACTTCAGGATTTCCTCCAGTCATCTGTGAGACTGTCTGGATTCCTTGCTGCTCCATTTGACGTTCTACTGAGTTAAAGAGCTAGCATTAGCACTTAGCAGGGAGCGACTGATTAGCCAAAAATCAGGAAACGATTAGCCAAAAAAATGTTCCCCTCTAGCTGCAACAAAACAAGATGGGGTTGACCAAAAATGCCAAACGTAAGACTTTAAAATTGGTTTCCACTAACCAATGGGTGACTTCAGTGTGTCTTCAATGGGTCTTTAAGCTATGATGCATAAGGCCCCGTGTCCACCTAGCGTTTTTTTCCAAGCGCTAGCAAATTTTCAGAAAGGCGCTGTTGACGTCACCGGCGCTCTTTTCCAAATATGAGATATTCCCCGTAGTTTTGCCGCCTACAGATCGTGTCTTGTACCCACATCCTCCTCGCTCCGTGTCTGATCGGGAAATAAACGATCTCAAATATAAAACATGCAGTAAAAAGTAACGGAGCAGTGTCATACAGCGGCTGTTGTCAACAGACTGTTGTCATAGAGACAGGGGAGCGATTTTCTTCTCAGTGCATAAACACTTCATGCAAGCTCTCCCAGGCGCACAGCCAGCGCTCTTCTGCAGCTAGGTGGACACAGGGCCTAACTCTGCACCAATAGTAGCTGAAGGTGGGTAGTGATGGAACGCTGTTTCTCAGAGTCATATCCAGACAAGGTCAGTTAATAAATGCACGTGCAAAACAAAGCAAATGGCGGATTAAAATATTGCTTTGCTACATGTCAACTTCCTCTCTCTCCCCCCAAAATTTCCTGTCTCTCTTTCGCCGCAATAGGAGCTCCAGTAACGGCAAAAATAGCCCTTACAATACTTTAAAATAATAGTGCTTTATTGCTGAAATGCAATTTTGTCTAATTGGCATTAATACAAATCCTACTACTTGTACCCCATATTACTGTGTGTGTAATGAGACATTAGCATGGAGCACAAGAGTCAGAGACTGCTGGATATGAAGGCCATGTTTTCATCTCTTTAAAGTTAATGAACAGGCAAATCTCAAGTGGAAAAAAAGTGCAATTTTACGGGTGAGTGAAATGATGATTTCACAAGCCATAGAGCTTCTTATTACTTCTAATTTAGTTGACAGACGACTGACCGAGTCGCAGCTGATTTAAAGAAGAGCCGTATTTTAGCTAAACGCTGCAAGAAATGACTGTGAGATGTCCTGATGAGCAACTGAAGGCCGATTTGTGTGTTGAGACAAACATATTGAGCTGACGTGAATCATTGAAGAACATAGATATTGTGTCAAACTGTCAGATTGAGAGGCAGCCGCTCAGCTTGTGTAAAAAGCTTTACGCTGAAAGAGGGTTAAATATTTCACATGAGGACACACAAACAGACGAGCACGCAGAGTAGTTATCAGGACGGGGATGGCGGGTGAATCAGCAGATATGCGAAGGTTAGCGTGAAGTTTAAAACATCAAGGAGTAAATGATTAATTTTCTCATTCAGATCATGAACTAATCCAATGTGTTTGTCCTTCTTCTGGGTTTTGCTCTGTTGTCATCATCGGCCTCACCTCACCATGCTTCAGAAGACATGCTTATTCCTACTCTTATTACCTGTAAGTAGAGATTTCACACCAGGAACGACTCACTCCTCAGACACTTATCTGTTCCTTTATCACTGTTACATTTCTGTTCACGTTGTGTCTTGTTTTCTTGCATCCTGTTTGACTCGTGTTATAATGAAATTTGACGACAGGATTTGTCCATCCTAAGATATTTGAACCCCCTCCAGAAATCATGATTCCATGCCAAACAAAAAACAAAGATCCTCCGGCACTGCATGATAAAAACGTCTACAGGTTTATCTGCTAAAGACAAATGCCACCAACGAGAACAGCAGCCTGCAGGCGCTGGATGGGATTTGGCAGGTGGACATGAGTTCAGAACTAAAAAAGGAATATGAATTAATTTACATTGTTGAGTTTTAAAACCTACCAGTCCTCACACTTTTTGCAGCTTGGAAAACCTTTTCATTGGCTGATCTTTGGGTCAGGGTCTTCTTTAAGCCGAAGAGATGACCCTGAAGGGTAACACTCAAATAAGTCTTCAAGACTACCTTCAAACAACCACTTAAATAAATCTCCTCGTCCCCATCCTTGAGAACTGTTTTAAAATCACTTTAAAAACCTGTAAGCTTGGTCACTGGCCCAATGCTCCAAAATATGAAGCTGTAGGTTCCCCGGCAGCATCACTTCTGTAAAGCATAATGCGTCGATGTAAAGTTGAATTCTGATGAAAAACAAACTTATTAACTTTGTTCCCTCCTGTCTAGATCCCTGCTTGTGTTGTACTCACTCGCAGATGTACGTTGCACGATGTCTTATTCCTAGCATATGTAACCCCTGTAGCTAACCTAATCTACAAACATGAGTGATGCCTGTTACATAACTGATGCACACAAGTTACATAAAATGCTACATCAGTTGCATAACTATCTATAAACATCAGAACTTATTTGAACCTGGGGCGCTGGTTTAGCTCAGTAGGTCGAGCAGGCGCCGCATGTACAGAGGGCTCCAGCCATCCATGCACTAATCGCTGGTTTGATTCCCAGCAGCAATCATTTGATGCCTGTCATCCCGTGCTCTCTCTCTCTCTCTCTCTCTCTCTCTCTCTCTTCAGCTTTCACGATCAAATACAGGCACAATGTCTAAAAATAGAATTCATCTTTATAACTGATTGAAACCAAAACTCTTTTATTTATCCTAAACCTTTGCAAAGTTTGCAATTGTTGCATGACCAAAAGTCATAAAATGTGCAAATTTGTTCCCAGCAAAAAGTAATTTTACAGTAAAGTTGCTTTGTTGAGATCGCAAACTTCACCTGAGAGTCCAGCAGGTGTCAAACTGATGCTCCAGGGTTACCTAGAGCGTCATATTTTGAAGAAGAAGGCCTCTGACCACACTGAAATCAGAAAAATGAAATAATACATGTGTGTAAAAATGTAGAAAACACTGTGCAGGAGATGTGTTTACATTTTACAACTCACTGTGATGACACCAGTGGCGAGTCTAGAGTCTGTTGGGGCCCGCAGCAAAATTCAGATGAGGCCCCCTTAGGGATGTTTCCAACTATCATTGTAAAATGTGCACATTCTGAACCACTGCTATGTTTTAAAGTGTGTCAGCCCTCGGGGGGGAGGGGGGGGAAAGAGGCCCCAAGAAGTTGCCTGACCTGTTGATAAGCAGCGCCTCTGGATGACACACAGATCTCTAAAGTGACTTAACTTTGCCTAATCTTGAGTCCAAGACAAATATCCCCAAGGGAATAGAGTGCATTGTGTCGTATCGTCATACACTTGGCAGCAACTCAGAGATCAACTGGTTTGCCCCGGTTTTGGAAAATGTGACGTTTCTCAAACAAACAGTCCAAACGTCCGTTAAACTTCCTTCCACATAGTGTCAGTGTTAGAGCATGACCATGTGAAGAGTTAGAGGTTCTTCAATTCTACAATTCACTAAGCAGACGCTTTTATCCAAAGCGACGTACATCAGAGAGTAAGTACAACACAAGCAAGGATCTAGAAAAAAAGAAACAATGTCAGTAAGAGCAAACGAGGTTAAATAAGATCCTTGAGGGGAAACCTTTCAGTTGTTTGTAGGAAAGGACGAAGTTCCTTGAACTATCTGCAGAAGTTTAGCTGTGACATTGAACTTGTTCATAATCAGAGATGCACTGCTCTTCCTTAGTGAGTCCATGAGGTTTATGAGCTGGCGGGAAGTTCTCAGGACTTGTAGCTAAACTGCAGCTCGCTGCTGAAAATGAGGTTGGACTTCATCTGTAATGTTTCCACGATTTGACTCTTGAAGTGTGTCGCCCTAAAAGGTCAATGTAATTCACTGTTATCTTCTCAACCAAGTGGCCATTTCCAGCTTATTAACTAGTTCTAATGAAGTGCTAGAATACCTGTCTGTTCATACATGCTCAAGCACGTACAGGCACACACACAATGCACGCACCAGCACACCTGCACAAACACTTGCACACTGTTGCCCTCGAGCTCCCCTTCCAAATCCCTGCAGAGGATTTCTCTGCTTCTCCTGCTGTCTTCAAAGCATCTGAAAATTTTCTTCCAAATCCGCAGCAGAGTCCAAACTGAGCGGAACAGTCATCGCACGCATACACACTCACTTCTCCTTAAAACAGGCACCCCGCGGCTGTTTGACCTCGGCAGAAATTACTTCTTTACACAGAGAAAGAGACACAATTAGAGAGATGGCAGCCGTCACTGCAGGTCTGCTGCTTTTCCCTCCCTCACCGCTCTGTTTAATTTGTTTTGGTGGTGTAAAAAATGAAGACACGCCGCTGTATCAACTCACATTCCAATCCGCCCCGTGTTGCAGTCATGTACTTACTAATCCATGCAAAAGTCCAAATCATGCACACAAACATGCACACTCCTCAGGTGAAGAGTCAAAGTCCTGCACTAGCGCACAACTCACTCACCCTGCAGAGTGTGCACAATACAAGGAGTGACCATTTTCAGACTTCTGACTAACTCACAGTCGCATTTAATAAAAGCTAAATATCTGCAAAAGGACTGAGACTTACAATGATGTTCCTGTTTCGATCTCCTGCCTGCTATTTTGACAGTTGTACGAGTTATCATTTATGTGAAAATGTGGTGAACGCTCAGCCCAATTTGGAGAGGCCAAAGTGACGTTTTCACAACTCATCTTTTGTGAAAACAACAGTCACAAACAAAAACACATGAAGTTACTGTCATATATTACAGAAGCCCTAAGTGGACATACATCTAATCATTATATTTCATATTTAAAGAGATGTCCGACTCTACCAACTGACACAGCCACAGCCGCCCCTTTTCTTTGAATGTGAGCAAATGACTGCAACGTAGGCTACTGGTTATCACAGGAAAAGAGAGTTAATTCCAATGTATGGATGCGTGTCCTCTTAGGGCTTCTATTACACAAAAGGTAAAATAAGTCTGGTTACAGGTTATATATGGTGACAGGTGCAGCGTCACAATGATGGAAGAACTGAAAAAACAAACGTGTTTATTTTCAAGAATTGACAAAGCTCACCTAACACACACAGTTATAACTACAAAACAGCAGCTGCACACACACACACATATGTACAGACTCACACAGCTGTAGCCCAAGGATGTTTACTGTTAGATGAGAGAGGGATTTAAAGTCGTGCAAGACTCCTGCAGTCTTACAGTGTGTGTGTGTGTGTGTGTTTGTACTCAGTCTCTCTCTCTCCCTCTCTCTCTCTCTCCCCCTCTCTCTCTCTCCTCACCTCTCTATATCACTCAATCTCGGGCTCCCTGGCTGGGTCCTCCTTTAAATCCTGTGATACGCAGATGAAAGTTTGTTTGGGCTCTGCCTGCAGCCTCCTCTGGAGCTAACGCTGTCATGCTGAAGTGACTGACTGCCTGTCTGCCTGCACGCCGCCTGGGGACGGCTGCAGGATATTTGAGCTTTGGCTGCTGCAGCCGCCTGGCAGAGGCCGTTCTCACCCTAATACGGGAGTCGTGTCGCTCCCTTGACAAGAGAAACAAATGTCATTTCACTTGTTTGATTGGATGCCTGAAGGTTGCCCCTGCTCACTCTCCAGACTTCGGCTAAAATAAATGCAATTCCCTCTGCATGCATCACTTTCAAGGAAAGAAGCAGCACCAGTGATGTACACACGGTATTTTCTTGGTCCTTTATTTTAAAAGTAAATATCTGTAGCTACTGCAGCTCCATCATTGCCCTAATGTTCTATCATATGGTGCTAATAGTATCATTGTAGTACTTGAAATACTGCATTTTTACTTGGTCTTGTCTCGGTCTCAGATTAGGCGAACTCCAGATTTTAAATCAAGATAACCACTGATCTGTTATTTTTCCACGTCATTACTGTGATTAGAAGCAACATGCCTCTTTCTAAAAGAACAAGTTAATTAAGTTCATTCAAAATGATTTTATCCCCACTATTTTGGCTGCAACCTTCCTGGTGTTACGGCCCAAGTGAGTGACACGCCCCCTGCACACAAGATGATGATTTTTCACTGATATTTATGGTCTTGGTCTTGACTCGGTCTCGATCTCTAAATGTCTGGGTCTTGTCTCGGAGCACTTTGGTCTCGGGTACGTCTTGGTCGCGGTTAGTGTGGTCTTGACTACAACGCTAGCTTTTAGCACCCCATAGCGTCATTTATCTTTCCTAGATTATTATTCTGATGACTTCATCAGGGCTTCAATTGATGCGATTAATTTCTTCAAGAGAATAATTTAGATTACCGTTTCATAAAGTCAACAGATACCTTTTTGACACACATCTACCTTGTACAGGAAGGTCGCTTCATTTAGAGCACAAAGATTCACAGAACTGCTTCCTGTACATTTTAGAAAAACTCCAGTAATGGATTTGACTTCATGGATACCCACAGTTTGGGAAATGAACCCTGCAAGTGCTCCTGACACCTAATACATCAAATGAGCTACAATTAAAAAGCTGTTTTTTTTCTTCCCTAGAAGTGCCCCCGCTTCAGCGCTCGACATTCGTCTCATCTCGTGTGTCTCAGCAATAACGTCTTCTCTCAAACCCATCATCTCCCCTCTCAGCCCCCCTTGAAAAAAAAACATTGTCTCCACCGCACGTCGCTCATTATCGACGCATCAAACGGTCTGCAATTAACGTCGCCTGGGGCACAAAGTAGTCCATGATTCTTGCGGCGGTCGACACCCCGCGGGGTAACCTTAGTGCTTAATGAACTGCCGCTGTGACATTCATTAAAGGAGGATTATGTCGTGCTCATTGCCACTTACAATATGCAAGGAATTTGTCATTTAAACGAGTCCATTAACAGGATGAGTGTGTGATAGGTGAAGGTGTAGAGAGAGAGAGGGTGGAGGAGAACAGAAAGGCCTTTATCTGATCATGAGTCACACGCATGTGTCTGCTTCTTCTTCCTCTTTGTGTCTCTGATTCCTCCTTCTCTTCCTGTCTCCTCCTTCGTCCGGTGTTTGTGCCTTTTTCAACACGTCTGTCCATTCTCCCACCTCACCCGCAACAGCGAATGGGAATAGTTTAAAGCAGCTGCTCGGGGGATATCATGCAACAAACAATTAAAAAAACTCATCTTTAGACTACAAAAAAAATGTGATTACATTTTCCCCCCTAAAAACGGAGATACAGGTTACCTAATTCGGATGGCAGAGATTGCATACATCATGTATGACTAAATAAATCCGGATTTTAAATTAAGAGCGGTCAAGACCTCCACTGATTGGCTGTTTTTCCACGTCATCACTGTGATTAGAAGGAAAACGCCTCTTTCTAAAACATCAAAGAACTTCAATTCATTTGTAGTTTGATTTTTATCCCCCGGTTACGGCTGCAACCTTCCCGGTGTTACGGTCTAAGTGAGTGACACGCCCCCTGCACTCAGGATAATGATTTTCTGTGATTGTTTTGGTCCTGGTCTTGTCTGGGTCTCGCCCTGCCTTGGTCTTGGTCTTGACTCGGTCTTGGAGCACTCTGGTCTTGGGTACGTCTTGGTCTCGCTTAGTTCTTGACTACAACACTAATTGAAATACAAGTTACAATCACTACCGAACACATCTAAGGAATTACAAAACATTTAGCTTGAAAGAAAAATAAAGGAATGATGATCGATCTAATGTCATTATGAAAACTGCACATTGCTCTTGCTAGCTAGCAGCTGCTTACCTGCAGGTTGACTCTAATAGCAATGCTCACTTTTATTTCAATGCAACTTGCTCAGGTAGCCCTCTTCTTCATCCTGTTTAACGTCTTCATTATCTTACATGTCTTTGCTTCTAGATATACCATATGATGTTAACATTTAGCATTTAGCCATTGCTTGTATTTGCAGCGAGTTATCTAGCAGTATGTAATTGCTCTCATTGACATCATCCCCACTCGTCTATTCTGTGTGGTAAAAAGGGAAAGCAGTCCATAATCAGCTAAACAAGTTGCACACACTCCAACACACAACTTCTGCTCAGCAGGAAACCTTAAGACTTATTTCAGATTGCTACCTTTTTCTACATCCTGCATGGCAATCGGACAAAAGATGACGCAAACGATCCAATTAAATTGAGGGACTAGCAGCACATGGGAACAGCAATCATGACTCACATTACTGGAACAACATTGCATACCTGAAGTCTGACATATACTACACTTTACATTTCCTGGTATTATTTGTTTTAATCCCAACATTACAGTTGGGAGGCGGGGCTTTGGGGTCAATACATCGCTAGCTTTTTGCCTTATCGTTCCTTTTCACTTGACACTTCTTACTCTTCATTGTCTCTCTGCATCTCTTCATCTTTATCTATCTGGCTTTCCTTTCTTCACTCACCTCCTCTTCCTCCTCCTCCTCCTCCTCCTCCTCCTCCTCTTGACGTCTCTTGCCCACTTTCTGTCAAAGTGCAGACAGATTTCCAGGAATAGGCCACTCTAAGCTCGAATCACACTGAAGGTTTTTTGAGGCTCCTACATCTGTAAATTGGTGTGGAGTGGAGAAAAGTTGAATCTCAGGTTGATGGAAGGAAATGATCGTGGTAGAAATGTTGCCTGGACATTCCTCCTCCACCACCTCCTCCTTCTTACACTTTCCCGTCTCTCTTTTACACCTTCGTCTCTCTCTCTCTCTCTCTCTCTCTCTCTCTCTCTCTCTCTCTCCCTGCTGCTCCTCTGGTTGTTTTTCTGTTCTTTTTTGAACAGTTTTGTAGCTCTTCATTATTTCTCCTCTTTGCACCTTTTGCTCTTTCTCTGGCTTTATAATCTCTCTGCGATATTTCGTTTCATTTTCCGTCTTTTGGTTGAATTGCTTAAGTACTCAGGGGCAAGTAGAGCTCAACATCTGATCCTAGACACACTCACAGACACTGAAACACACACACATTCATACAGAACGATACTGCTTTAATTTCACATCTCTGTGTATCTCTCTCAGTCTCTCACACACATTATGCCGGTATTCTGTGAGTCAGAGGCATAATAGCGATGAAAGGAGATGTTGCGTCAGCATCTGACCTCTCGCTTATTGCAGAGCTCTACAAATATAGGGATTTACACACAAGCACTCAAAGAGACACATATGCACAGGCACATACACACCAAGATGGTAGATGAAAATATGGATAGCGATAGCAGATTGTTATTTGCACTGGTATAAAACTTGCAGGACTGTGCAGATTGCTAACAGCCCAGTCTCTGTAGGAGCTTTCATCATATAGAATCATAAAAGTTTAGTGCTGGTGCAGCAGCTGAGCTCCTTTTTTAAGCATGTGCAGGTCGAGAAGAAGGACGAACCAAGGTGTTTATTATGTTTACATTTGATGTGAGATTATTGTTGGTTCAGGAAAGATTATTTTTGGTTTTACTTCAAAATATTCATCAGTTTTTATTCCTGAATGAATTCTCTGAGGTGCCAACACTACGTGATGCTCCTAACTGAGGGATCGGTGTCTTCTCAGAGCACAAAACACAACTTTCTGGCATGAAATCTGCTTGAAGGACAGAGAAGATGAGCTTCTTTTTGGCTTTAGTTTGTTAAAATGGCTGCATGTGTAAGTCATAAACCTTAAGTACAGACAGGAATAAATGTAAGTGTGTTTCAGCAGCTGACTTTGCAGTATGTATGACCTTAAAGGGGAATCATGTTGTTTTAAAAACCTGGGTGTAGCTGGCTGCTAAGTTATCTTTTCAGTGTTTGTCCCTTCAGAAAAGGACGAGTTTCTAGTCTACTACTATCTCACCTGCTGCTTTCTAAATAGTTTAACTATCAAAACAAACACATTAACACAAAGAAACTGGTCCAGGCTAAGTATGTTCCTAGGCAACTAACGGACATTTAAATTCAGACTCACCCACAAGTCCAAAGGTAAGAAATCTCTTAGAAAGCAGTCAGAATTTAGCACAATTTATCTAAAATGTTCCGCAGGTAAAATATGCATTTTGGTTTTCCGAGTGTGGCAAACATTAGCAGTACTAGCACCCGCAGCCTTCTGTCCTCCCTGCAGGTTAGCATCCACATGTCTGTGCTAAGTGCGGTCGATATACCAGTTCAACCTGACACATCTCAAAATACTGAGAGATGCTATAACGTCACTGGGCTTGTTTACATCTTGGTTGTAGAGCGATCAGAGCAGGCCCACTAACCAGAGGGCTACAGCCCCAGCTAGTGGTGGGTGGATGTGTTGCAGTTTAAGCACAACATTTGACCGGTATCGAGGGCCAACATATGAAGTTAGTTTAACCGACTAATAATGAGGGTGACAAAGTAAAACCGTTAGGTCGACTAAACGAACACTTCCAAGGCAGCGGTAGAGCAGCAACTTTCGAGTGAATTAAAAATGAACAATATGGTCCCTTGAGTCTGGTAATCACCTTTTGCTCTTTAAAAAAGGATCACACTCTTTAATAAAGAGACTTAAAAGTAGCAGTCTGAGTGTGTCAGAGGTCAAAACAGTTTGTGAATCTGATCTGAAACATTTAACCAGTGAGGTTTTTGCAGCCTTTACAGCTCAGGAACAACAGAAGCAATAAGAGAGCAAATACACAACTTTACAACCTCCCTAAAATGTCACAGTAGGGTTATAAGTTTAGTAGAATTACACTTTAAGAATCTTTCTGCTGCTTCTTTATTTGAGTACATGTTAATTAAAAGCACCATCTCCACCCCGAGTAGTTGATTAAAGCTTTAAAAACTCGTTGAGCAAAGCATGACACGGTTAAGATGTGATTAATGCTCCGAAGGAAATTAATATTTGCTCTTTTAATTTGCCTCTCCGAGTGAGTCGTTTCCAGGAACACACAAACAGGCAGCTTCGTGATAGGTCAGCGAGAAACACACCCACTCAGCGGCCACTGCGCACCAACAGAACAACACAACAGACACGTGTACAAACACACACACACACGCACACACACACGGGCCAAAACACTGAACGTCAGGCACATGCAGTTCCTAAACAGCCTTCAAGGATGTCAAGTGTGAACTCACTGAAACAAGTACACACAAGTACACACACACGCTCAACCCACTGTGCGCCATTCGTGACTTGATGTCAGAAACTTTAAGGAGAAAAACGTGTTGGAGGATTCTGGAGGCTTTTCTTTGGACTTCATAAAAAGAAGTCTTAGATCATTTCTCTGTGACTCAGCTGGAGATAAATGTTCAAACTATCTGTTACTGATACTCGCATTATAGAGATGATTTCTGTTGTTGATTTGCACAGCAGGCACTGATGGGAACAAACACTGCCTGCACTCACTGGGAGACACTCGGTTAATGGGTCACTGTGTGCTGACAGCTGGTGGGCAGAGCAGGATCCTCAGATCATCATCGAGTGTTTCTGTTTTGACAAATCTGTGCTCTGATGAATGAACAAAATGTGAATGTTAAGTGAAAAATCAACAGCACCTAAAAGTATGACGGTGGATCTATTCTGCTGATCCATATTTAAATCCATACATAGAATGATACGATGTTCAATGTCCATACTTAACCTCTGCAAAGTTTTTTAAACACAAGATACATAGTTGTTGGTGTAATCCCCGGGGTGGTTTCCTGCTCTGAACGAGACGTTACGAGAACTTGGTGAGACTTGGACCAGAACCTGACTTAAAAATAACAACTAGTAATTCTGGTGCCAACTATCCATGGTGGTACTTTGAGTCGTTAGTCTGTCTACAAACCCCCCAATGATGAGAAAAGTCCATCCTCTCCGTCTTTTGCCTGCTCCACTTTTCAGAAAATGTGTGCTCAAACAGGCCGTTTGGAGATTTTCCCTTCATGACATCACAAAGGGCAGTAACTCCTCCCCCAGGTGGGTGACACTCCCACAGCTAGGTGTTTGCTCTGCCCTCTGAGTCTGCCTTCTCACCGTAAACAATAGGGCATGGAGCGAGAAAGCCCGAGCCACCCAAGCCCTTCCAGAGAGGAGCGTGGTCAGACACAGCTCATTTACATTTAAAGCTGCAGACACAGAAACAGCCTGTTCTGAGCAGGGCTGAAATAGAGGGGTTTATAGGCATGATCAAATACAGGATCAGAGTGGATTTAGAACAAGACACTTCACACACATGTTTAAGGAGCTCTGAGACTTATTTACACTGAAGAGGAGGAGGATATGTGAGCTTTAAGATTCAGTGTTTACCTCTTGACTCCAAACTAGACGTTGCTCTTTTAATGTTTTTGTACGGGACCATTGAACTGACCTTTAAAGGAGTTTGGAGTGATTTTATGTATTAAAAATGAGATGGCATGAAATATTATAGATTCACCCCAAAACACTGTGAATGACCACACTGCCTTCCTGTTATCATAATGCATCCCTGTTGCAAACATTTGGCTGTGATATTATCTGAAGAATGCTCAAGTTGGAGGACATTTCAGTTGATGATCATAAGAAACCATTAGGAGCTCACTCTGAAAGTCAAAGGAAAAGCCCTGTGCATCTTACTGGCTCTCCTTGGATCTCCCTGCAGGCCTCAGATAAACCCGAAGCTTTCAGGGCATTCATATTCTCCAGAGTTACATCATGCTTGCAGTCTGTAAGTGGATCATGATATATAGTCCTGCTCTCTGTGGGAAAATGAAGGTCACATGTAAAAGGAAAATCCTCGGTAAAAGTTATACTTCATGTTTTACCCCAAGGTCCAAGTAACATTTGTGAACAAGAGCAAACGAGAGAGCTGTTCAGAGGATACGGATGTTTGTTTTCACTCAGGTGTTTTTAATTTAAAGTAATTACAATAACCGCAGGGAACCAGTCTAAGCAACAATAATTCAGATCTCATTGTCCTCTAACTTTGTAGCTTCATTTGATAAAAGAGATCCACACTAACAAGTTGTTGTTATGTAAAGCAGCGAGGTTACGGAACATTTTTGTCTTCCAAAATCAGGACAAATACATCTTCTCTACCATTTTCTGAATCCATGTCAGTCAACTAATCAATCATTATTTGTATGGCGCCAACAAGTGTTATCTCGAGACGCTTTACAAAGCGAGTACTCATTGTTAAGAAAAATGGGATAGGGGGAGACGGGATAAGATGCAGGAAGGATTTCTCCTTTGTATTCCTCGCCACGCATTTCCTTGCCGCTGAGGTGGAGGTCGGAGCAGGCCGTGCATGAATGAGGACGGCGGTGGGGACGACACAGTCCGATGGTGGTGGCTGGGTGTCAGGGACGTCGGGTGGTAGTAGTGCTCTGTCTACTCGAGAGCCTGGCTTCTGCTGCCGGGACAAGGCCTCCTGGGCTTCTAACACACTGACACAGAAGCAGGTGTGGGGGGGGGGGGGGGCCATGACAGCAGGCCGTCCCCATCAACAATCCTGAGGAACCTACAGGACATGAGAGCTCAGGAGCTCCCGTGCAAATATTTGGTTAGAAACTAAGACTTACTAGTTGGTAACTAACTTCATATGAAGAAGCCTTTAAGACACGGGTCTCTGGTCGCGTATCTAGTCTGAAAATGGAGTCGAGGTCATGTCCTAGCTTGTCTCCTTGTATAGACACTTATCTGACTGTGGAGCAGGATGGGCAGTTCGTCTAAAGTACACACTTCTCATAGCGACAGTGCTTTCTGTATGAGAGTAACAACAGAGTCTCACTAATTATCACTTCCAGCATGTTCAGGTTCAGGAAACCTTTCCGACTCCTGGAAGGATGTTTGAGTAGAGACATGCAGGACAACACCGGCTTTATGGTGGTACTTCTGCAGGCTCTGGTGAATAAAGCAGCCAATGTCAGGCTGTAATGGCTCGCTGTCATTTCTGCCATCTGGTGTCTCTGTGGACCCAAAGTGACGTTCAGGTAGGACTCGAAATAGCCGACGCAAAACGGCTTAACAGATGGGAGAAGAGACATGTGAAGAGTAAAGTGAAGGGAAATAAATCTCGAGGATGTGACCACACTAAAGGAGCAGTTACTCACAGCTAAAAAGTCACGAATGATGCTGTAGTGCTGAGTATCAACCTCTCCCGGCTGAGTCATACCTCTGTCCTTTCTTTGACCTCTGCTCTGGAGAAAGAGCAGAAGAGGTCAAAGAAAGGACAGAGGTATATCCTAAAATTACCACCAAGACAAGTGTTAAATGGACGGACTAGGGACACATACTGGTGCTGGAACAACACGTTAAAGCGTATTCTACACAATATGTGACCAAAATCAGTCTCGAGACCACTTTTTGAAGGTCTCTGTTTTGTCTCGGACTGGGTGGACTCCGGCTTTTAAAGCAAGACCAGTCAAGACCTCCACTGATCGGCTTCTTTCTCACGTTGTTACTGTGATGAGAAGGAAAACGCCTCTTTCTAAAAGAAAACAAATAACTTCAATTCATTTGTAGTTTGATTTTTATCCCTTGGTTACGGCCGCAACCTTCCGGTCTTACGGTCTAAGTGGGTGACACGCCCCCTGCACACAAGATGATGATATCTTATTGAGTATTTATGGTGTCAGTCTTGACTCGGTCTCGATCCCTAAATGTCTTGGTCTTGTCTCGGTCTCGGAGCACTCTGGTCTCAGGTATGTCTTGGTTTCGTTGAGTGTAATCTTGACTACTTTATAACTATTCGTTCAAACCACCAATGAATGTCTGCTAACACTGTGCCAAGAAAAAAAAACAGACAAAAAACCCTTTTCTTTAATACTGCAGTGCATGAAAGTCAACGTTCATCTTCACGTCATCATCAATCATCACTCCAACAGTGTTGTCTTGTTTTGTGATGTGTATCTGTTTGTAAGTTTAAAATTGCACAATACAAGTGAACCTCTGCCCTTGTTTGTGTATGTGCCTTTACGCGTATCCTTGTTTGCGTGTGCGTGTTCGTACCACTGTAGGAAGTTGGCGAAGAAGCAGAAGGAGACGGCCAGCAGCTCCACCCAGCAGAGGGAGATGGGTCCAGTCAGCACGGCCGATAAGAGCACCACCAAAGTCAGCACGCTGCACAAAGACGACCCGTTCTCCACCTCCAACCAGGACCTGAACGGATTCAGTGAGTCAGAAACACTCTGTTTGTTCTGGTCGCTATTGGCTGTTGTAAACATCAATCAGTCATCCTTGACTAGTCCCACGTTAGTGTTCTTGGTTTGCAGGAAATATGTTACTATGTGATAACTAGTGGTGAAACGCCAACGCCTTATTACGTGATTAATCTAGAGACTTTAACACATTGTTTTTAATGCAAGTTAATCATTCGATTTTTCCGCTTCATATGCAAACTTACGGGGAGCGTCATCCGCCTTAGTTATCCTTCAGAAACGATGATAAAAAACCGTGATGATGACTGACGGCAGAGAGAGTGCTGTAACTAAGCTCAGCCTTCCTCAAATATTCGCTCATTCATATTGTTCCACGATGCGAAATCTTGGTGTTCCAGTCTGAAAATTCACATCGTGTTCCAACTTTAAAGAAGCACTAGTGGCTCTCTTCCTGTTGTTCTTAATTTGGACTTTAAAGGGCGTATCTTAAAGGAAGAATGTGCGACTTGTAGATGTCGCCCTTCAGCACCAGCATGAAACCAAAACAAACTGCTGTTTGGCCACACCTCCTCCATACTGAAGCCTCCGCCCTCCTCCAGAGACACACCTCCAACCCCTCTTCACTCGAGTTCCACGGAGGAGTTATGAATTAGAACGCACCATAATTAAGCACCATTAAGCGAAAGCGGCGGGCAAAATTGGTCTTGGCTCGAGCTGCAATCACCTGTGTCCTGCATTGTTGTGTTAGCAGGCTAAGGTTAGCGCTCTTTAGTTAGCTCGTAGCTTCACATTGCATGAAAAAATTGACACAGAATGACCGTGATCTAAAAACACTGAAGTGACATCCAAATAATCAGTGAGTAGTCTATGTTATTTATGTGTAAAATATCCCACATCCAATTAAAAAATAAACATTTAGATATGTTGGTAGTGTCTCTCTCCTCATTGTCTCCTCTCTAAAATACACAAAGCTACGTCTGGGCCATTAGTCATTTTGTCAGATTCAATTATTCCGACACTGGACATCTTCATTTATAACAAAGCTCTCCATATGCTCATTTTTTTTCCATGATCAGCAGTATGTCACTCTGCTTCTCTTGCTGCCATCTTTCTTAATGTCGTTGTAACCATTCTCAGTGTTTAGGATTTCACATAGAAAAGTCTCACTGCATTTCCTTGTGGGTGCCTAGTCCCATCTTTTTCTTTCTGTGTGTGTGTGTGTGTGTGTGTGTGTGTGTGTTTGTGTGTCCGGGCTAATTAGACAGGGCCTCTCAGAAGGGCATTTTTCGCCTGAAAATGTCAGGCTGGCCTTTTGGGAGTGCTTGGCCGCTGAAAGCCAGGGGTGCTGGAGAGGGACTAAGTAGCAGACTAATGCCAGCTGTAATTGCCTGCACTCTTCCTCTAACTGACCGTCCGCGATTCTCATGTGTAATAATGTTTTTGCATCAGAAACACTCAGAGGAGAACACTTTTATCTGGACCTAAGATGTACAAAAAGCTCGGTATTTAAAACATTTAATTTCTCTTTGCCTTTAGGCGGGGCTTCATTGTTCTCGCCTGGGTTTTTGATTTACCGGTAGATTCCAAACATTTGGGACTCTTTCTCTCTATTTCCACCTCAAACCAATGCACTTTGAGTCTTTTTACATCTTTATGATTGGTATAAGTTGACGTAGCCCCTTGATCTGAAAAGTGGAACCCATACCGAAGTGCCTTAAAACTGCATTCCCCCTTTTGGCCAGCAGGAGGCACACGACTAGTTTCAGATGCAATGTGCAGGGTTTGCACGCTACATGTTGGGTTTTGTTTTGCACATCTGGCATCTTGATCTTGCACTGCTTGTGTCTTCTCCATGCGATGCGTAAATAGCGAGTTGCAAGCTTATTTTTTATAGAAAACATATTAATATAACCAGTAGAGACTTAAGTAAGAGTCTCAACTGTATGATCCATTTACTGCCACTCTACACCCCGCCTCTCGCTCCTACAAGCAGCCCGCCCTGACAGGGACTTTCCTGGTTCTCCACTCGAGTATGCGCAATAAAATCTGTATGGACTGATGAGATAAAGCAGTGTCTTTCTGGAACAATGAATAAGTCATTCATTTTTCCATCCATCATATCAAGTTGTCAAAACAAGTTTGGATGTCTGCAACTTTTTGAAATTCCAAACTTCAAATCAAACATCCCTGAAATCAAAGTCAAACTGATTTGGATGCTAAAAACTCGACTTGGCCCAAAGCAAGGTCGAGTCATCTCCGCCTCGGCGAGAAAACCAATCCATAACTTATCAAATAACCACTACATGCCATATATCAAGTTATATCACGGAGACAGCTACCTCTCTTATTTCCAAATAATCCAAACTCCATCCAAGTAAAGAAGGCGAAGATGATACCTCTCCAGGTCTGAGCCACGACACTCCCGGGCTGAAAATGAGTCTCACTCCAACGGACAAAAATCAAATCTGCCACTTTGTTCACTCTGATACGTTTGTCCTCTTAAGATTCATGACAATTAGTTTGAAAAAATTGGGGCCATGAGCCATTTTTATTTCCTTTTTCAAGTCCTCACAAGACCACCTAAAGAAGAAGACACACACACACACACACACACACACACACACGGTCACAGATCCAGTATCGGTCTTAATGAGAGCGGGAAAAATGCTGACACAAGGTAGAGGACCCAATAAAATTCAAGCGGCCGGCCCCTCGCAGAGCAAATAACCTTTGTGTGTTATTGCATTCTCACCCAGTCACCAGTTATCTTCACAGGACTTTGCTGTCAAAGCAGATTTCTGTTGGTATGCAGGTACACTCCTCACTGTATTAACGTTGAGCTCCTTTTTCGCGGCGCATTAGCATACAGCGCCGGTACGCATGAGACGAGGGGGATTTTATCGCGGAGGAGGAAGAATATGTTTGGAGGTTTTGAGGAGAGGGGAGCGGAGAGGGAGAGGAGAGGAGGGAGGAAAGAGAGGACATGGAAGATAAAAATTGAAATGATGCGCTGGAGGGAAATTGAGCTATTGTACCAGCAAACAGAATATGAATGAGGATTATGTTTGGGGGGCTTCTACACGGTTAATTTTCACACCAGGACGTTATCATCACATTCCTTTTTAAGACATTAGTGAAATTACAAACACTGGATGAGGTCTGTGTCGGCCTTTATGCTGCCATTTATTTTTACATTGTGTTTGAAGTAGGAGCCTCCCAGCTGGTTGTGGAGTGAGAAACAAGAGAGCAGAGCAGTGAGGGTATCTCTGAGCAAACTCTCCTTCTACTTCAAGAAGCTAAAATAAAAAACATGTGATTTATTTGTGACAGAAAGTGACACAGTTCACCAGAAACGTATCAAAGGTATCACCAAGAACCTTTGTTAGAATTTTCCTTTTTTAATGATCTCATATCTGGATAATATTTTGATCGAGATCTAATAACAACGAGTGTTTCTTTGCTTTGCAAATAAGAGAGACAGAAAAGTCAGCAGGCTAAATGTCCTTCAAAGTATGTTTTATCCAAGCGGCTACCTCAGTGTTGAAAAATGAAGCCAATGCGGAAGTGTAAAATCCTGCAGTTCCTCGAGTGTCCACTAGAGGCTGGCTCCAGGAACACAGGAAGTCAGATACACACGGCTGGCAAATAAGCCGTTTTTACAGCATGTGAGTGGTATAATACGATAAAGTTTAGTGTTAACTTACCGCTCAATGAGACGTGAGACGACGTAGTTTCTACACAATGCAAACGATGAGCTGAGGTCCGCTTCTGGAGCAACGGCGCCGTTGTCTGAAGTGACCGATGTCGGTATCTTACAAGTGAAGGTATTTCCTATGAAGTCGTTGAACGCTCGAGGGGTTTTTGGCGAACTGTGTTAGTGGGACAATAAATGCAACTCTGCTATTTTTCAGTTCAACGACTGAGATCCGTTTGATTGATGGCGTTAAAAGCTCGGTGTCTGTGTCCAAACTGCAGAGTATTGATCGTGTCGTACATGTCAACTGGAAAACACTCCGATTTAGTCCCTTTTTTTTTGCACGTTTTCCTCGTGCACTTTTCTGCACCATTAGCTCAGCCCATTGTTTGCACTATTGTCCGTCATGCACACAAATGTAAATCATGTCAGCGTATGTATCGGGAGTATGTCATGTTTCAGAGTGTGCTCGTCCAGACGGAACAACTTTTATGTTTCAAAATTCAATACGTGCAGCATGGATGGTGCCATTAGTGTTATTGGATTGTTCCTCTTGCTGTTGAATATGGAGTATTGATCTGTCTTTGTTTGCATTGTTAATTGTGTCCTCTGGTGATTGATTGTTGGGTTTGTTTTAGACAAGTTTACTGACCAAGCCCACCTCTGTGTGTCTCTCTCCCCCCTCTGCTCCCTCGCCCTTCATCTGATTTGTACTTTTCTTCGTCTGTATGCTCCTCATTTCATCTCTTGTATTTTTATTTTCTCCTTTTCCTCTCCCTCTTTTGTTGAATATTCTCACTCTCTACATATTTGTCTGTCCTCATCTTCCTCCTGTTATTTTCACCCATATCTCACCGTCCACCTCCTCCTATTTCCCTTTAATCCTGTACCTGCCGTGTCCTTTTTACTCCCATTTTCACCTCCTCTCCTCTTTTCATTCCTGTGTTTCCTCGTCCTCTTACTCACCTTCTTTTCACCTCTCTGTCTCCTCCGCAGCCTCCCCCTCTCCGTGCTCCTTTTCTGTGCAGGGAAGCAAGACGCTGCAGAGCAAATCCCTGCTGAATTCCTACTACTCAGGTACACACCTAAATACACACACAAACACACGCATCATCTTTGAAGATGCTTCAGGCAGTGATTCAAGCTGCACAGGCCGTAGTGCTGTCTGCAGCTGAAACTGGACAAACTAGACCCAACAATGACCCTGAGTGGAAACTGGGAAACTATCATCTGTTCAAAGTGCTGTTCTGCTGCTATTTAAAAGGGATTTTAAACCTTTTTAACCTCTGGAGTCGTTTTTAAAGTGCTCCAGTGATGCTTCAGCCGGCAGCTCCAACATTTTCTTTGAGGGCAAGAGTCAGACTTCTGTCCACTTAAACTTCTTTCTGTCCCTGACAGGCTCAGATTGTTATTCTAAATGTGTCTGATAACATTACAGAAAGGATCCCTGCAGAGAGAGACCTTTTGTTTTTAGAGTACGATGTCTGCAGCTTTTTGCTCACCCTCTGTAAAAACGCTGACTACGTTCAGAACTTTTATTTTACAAGAACTGCTGGTTGAATAAATGTATTATTTTTTTGCACTGCACCATTTTTTTTAAAGGCTTTCAGATAGGATGCTGTGTACCCTGCGTGCCATTCCCAAACCCATTCATTGTCTATGTGTTGTGCGGCGCAAGAGACTATCTGTTCTGGGTTGAGATTAGCGCAGTGCAGCGCATGGTCGCGCTTGCCGTCCCTGTGCGCTTTGCAGATGTTAAAACATTTTTAACTTGGCCGCAGCGCTCCGTAGCGTCACCTCCTCGCGTCCAATAGGAGGGAAGATCAGATCACAACAAATGCTGTCCCACTTTCCTGAGCTCTATTTTAAAGACCTACCAGGACATCGGAGAGAGAGCTCTAGTTTGTAAAGACATGTCCGACAGTTTGGGCATACCAGGTGTGTTTCAAACAGCAGCAGAAATGTGTGGCGTGTTCGTGAAGCAGTCTTTATAGAGCTGCAGCTCCTGGACGAGCCGAAACTCTCCCACACCCGTCATGTCATGATGATCTCATGAACACACACCCTCTTCTTCTTCGCTGCTCATCTCCTCCTCCTCAGCAGAAGAAAGGTCAAAACGTTCATCTTAACAGTGGACACATACATTAAGCTGTGGCAGAAGCTCCTTTCCCGAGCTATTTTCCCGGCTATCATTTCGGTCACATAGCAACTTGCTCCGTTGATTTGCATGTGTGTGTGCCCCCCCTGATCTGCGCCCTACCCTGCAGCGCACATCGCATCCTATCTGAAAGGCCCTTTAGAAAAACAATCCGAACCATCTGTCAGTGACAAAACCAACAACTTTTAGTCAACCTACTTCAGTCGGGCACATTTTTCCTAAAAGATTTGGTTTGGAGGACACTAAGTGATGCATTATTCTCAGTAACTCTAAAACTTTTCGTCCCTTTAAGTCAGATATGTAAACAAAGATGTCAGCCTTCAAATGCGTCGTGTGTAACTTATCCCATCTGTTGACTCGAGTCCCTGTTGGCCTGTGTTTTGACTGTAACCATGTTGGTCTCCATTGGTACTGTTTCTGAACACGCATGTTGAATTTGTCCGCAGTGTCCAAAGAGCCAGTCCCCGCCACGACCTCAATAGGTGAGTCAAAACAGTTTAATCTCAATTTCATTCTTTTTGATGCATCTTATCTCTCTTGTAATTAATTACAAAAACAGCCACGCTCTTTCTCAGAGTCATCGTTGGTCGTATGTGTCCGTGTATGCATGAGACACAAGTGAAGCAAAGGTCAGAAAAAGTTTCAAACGTTAAGGTTCACACGATGTCAGAGACACACATGAAGGCTAATGCACTTCACGTGTCCACACACACACACACACACACACACACACACACACACACACACGTAAGTACACACAGTTTAAGGATGGGCAGAACGAAATGTCAGAACCATTTTCCAGAAGCTTCTTTCTCTTCATTTGTCCTCCTTCTCTCCCGTCTGTTGGCCAGATTGAGCCGCTCTCTGCCAACGAGGTTGGCTCTGACCGCTGCCAGAGTGTGACATGTACTGACCGTTTCACACAGTCGCTCACACACACACACACACACACACACACAGAGGGAGACATAAGTGCTGTATGACATTTGTCTGCCGCTCTCCTTTATGACAGTGTTTTTCTTTCCTGTGATCATACTCATCAGCCGGCTGTCACCTCGTCGTCTTCCTGCCACACCTCTCCTCATTCATCTTCTTCTTTTCTTCCTCTACTCTGCTCATTCTGTTCTGATCCCTTTCTCTATTTCTACCAAGTACATCACCACTTTGGCACAATGAAAACTGTTTAAATTCCCTTTCTTCAGATTCTTTGTTTTAATATCTGAGCGAATGTCATCAGAAAGTTTCTAATCATGTGCTGCATGAACGATATAAGACAACTTTCAAAACTTTACAGTAAGGCAAAGACTTGGATGTGTGACAACACTGCACAATTATCAGTGTGTTCATTTTAAACCCAAACTATTCCATGGTGTGGAAATCTTTTGCTTGTTTCATGTCATGTTTTTTGACGTCATGTCGGCCAGCTGATTGTTACTGATTAGCTGTTGAAACTTTTCCTTTGGTTGTAAATCGCTGACTCCACAAGCCGAAGAAAAGTCACAAAGTTAAAGTCTCAAACAGAAAATAGACTCTTGGGTGACTCTATCAGCAGTTTAATACTTTGCTTCTTTTCCCTGCAAAACAGTTTCTTCTGGTTGGAATGAACTGTGGGTGTGTTCGAGCTCGGCACACATCGGACATGTGACTGCAGGAGCTGGGGATCAAACCCCCGACCATCCGGTTGAGAGACGATGACTCTACCAACTGAACCACAGTCGCTCAGATCATTATACTTACAACAGGCAGCTGTGGCTCAGTGGTAGTCGGTCGTCAATCAACTCCTGCAGCCACATGTCCGATGTGTCCTTGGGCAAGACACTTAACCCCAAGTTGCTCCCTCTGCTTTTTCAGCGGTGTCTGAACGTGTATGAATGTGACTGGATGAGTTACTTCTGATGGTCCCAGTACATAGCAGCCTCTACCATCAGTGTGTCAAATACGTCCACATTTTGTAAAATTCTCCTCCCTGTTATGATGAATTATTATATTTCTTTATGTCTCCCTTCTATTTTTAACGATGCCACGAGACCCCGATGCCCAGTCGGCCATGTTTCCCCCCTCCTGCTTCTTCTTCTCCACTCCCACCTATCCCCCCTCTTCCTCTCTGTGCTCGTCCCTTCTTTTCTATCATTTCCTTTGCCCTTCATCACATTTTACCTCATTCTCATACTTCAATCTCACCAGTTTCTTATTTCACATCCCCTTTTCTGCTTTTCCTCCACTCCTCTCTCACAATATCAAAGCGGAGTATCTTCCAAAGCACTGTCGTAAATCAGCTGAATCACTGTGATACCTGCCGAGCTCATGTGGTAACGGCCCAGGAAACACAGACGGGCAGACATCCAGACAGAAAAAAGACAAATAACTGTGATAGATATCCACTTTGCTCCTCATCGCCTCAAGGAAAACTGACTGTCCAAGTTACTTTAGACAATCGTAAACGGTAGGAGGGATTCAGGAAGAAATATTCGTGTTTTTCTAGCCTCATTTTCAGGCAGTTTTACTTTCTGTGCAGGTTTCTGTTCCGTTTGCTGATGCAAATCAAGACATGATGAAGCAGAATGCAAAAGAACGCTCCAGCGATTTGTGCAGCGACACAAATTTGCTGTCATACATCTTCAGAGAGTGACGTCTGCATTTTGTCTAACCATCTGTTCGCTCTACAATTAGAAAGAAGAGAGATGTAAAAAAACAAAAACCTTACATCTTGACTGGGTAGAAGTGTCTGGTATTCACAGCAAATACAGAGAAATGGAAAATCGACTACAAGAGAAAGAAATGCATCAGGATGAAACTTCTGTAGGAAACATTTCCTGTTTTTGTTCTGGTTTAATTTCAGTCTTAGTTTGTCCATCCGTCCGTCAGCCTCTCCATCCATCCCTACTTCCATACTCTCATCACTCTCTCAGTCTGACATCCGCCCAGTCATCCCTCTCCCTCACATCAAGTCATCGCTCCCCTTGACCCACACATCCCTCCCTCCTTTACCTACAGTCTGAAGGTGGTGGCTGGGTGTCTCTAATACTTCCAACAATCTGTCTGTTTCCTATCCGTCTCTCCGTCCTCCTTCACTGTCTACATCTCTCATTTACAGATGTAATTGATTCAATCAACCCGTCTATCCATCCATGCAGTTGTACATACATTATTCACGTTTTAGTACTCCCTCTCCATCCCTCCCTGCAGACCTCCTTTCGTCCCCTCTTTCCTCCTTCTCTCCGTCCATCCATCCATAACCATAATCATCCAGCATCAGCACTGGGGGCTGTTTGCATGTTATGCTGAGCATTGCAATTATTTTATCGATTGAAGCTGTAAATTAGTGCGCGGAGGGCCTTCAAATTGACCAGCGAGCATGTTTCCATCATTATCATCTTCGTCATGATCATCGTCCAATGCCAACGGGGGGGGGAGAGAGAGAGCGAGAGGATGGAATACCGAATGTACCAGGAAATAAAACAGAGAGAATATCTGCTGATGCCGTTACTTGCAAACAAATGTCTTCTTTTTAAATCTGTTAGGTTGTGTGTTTTGCTTGGTCAATCTAAACGAAGAAGTTTACCAGATTTGATGCATCCAAGAACCTTAATTTGAGGACAATGTGTGTGAACATCTTGAGGTCAGACTCAGGCGGTAAAGCCATCCTCCTCTGAACAATCCCCCAAGTCAATAGGTTGCACATTTTATTTCTTTGATTGCTTGAACTTTATTCAGTCAAGTATAACAAAGCTCTAATTAAAAGATTCTCAACCTGCGTTTCTAAGAATGCATTCTTTGGCTTTTTGTGCCTTTATTATAGAGACAGGACAGTGGAGAGAGAGAGAGAGAGAGAGAGAGAGAGAGAGAAAGAGAGAGAGGGGAATGACATGCGTGAAAGGAGCCACAGGTCGGACTCGAACCCAGAGGTGCTGCTTGTCAACATGCATGGCAGGCAACTGCTTGGGGCCCCAGGTCACTTAGGGGCCCTCGAGGGGCTAAGACAACTTGAACCACAGCAGTAGCTCAAATGTGCAAATTTTGCAATGACAGAAGGAACCCTCCCTAATGGGGCCCCATCTGACAGCACTCACTCTCATTGCCCTGCTTATCATCTCATGTATTACTCCTGTGAAGTTTGTCGAGGAATTATCTGTGTGGGAGTGAAAATAAGAGGAAGAGCATCAGGACACTGGCAGATGTTATAGTGGTTGGAGGGGCCCCCAATTAATTTTTGGTGAGGACCCCACCCAACTCTTGAATCGCCCCCGCTCGAACCCGGGCCGCCCCCGCACTCGTAGGACCTAAGCCTCCATACATGGGGCGTGAGCACCATAACCACTACGCTGCCGGCGCCCCCCATCCTGCTTTTTATCAATTAGAAGAAACAAAACAGTGGCTGTTTTTTATCTTTAAGACACAGACATGTATCAAAAGCATTTCAGGAGAGCTCACTAAAATATTACATTTACACTTTTGTATGCTGCAGACTGCTACTCTACTAAACTAGAGAGCTCTTCTAAAAATCCAACTGATGTGCTTCAAAAAGGCACCAAAATAAAACAGACAGGTCAGAAAATAATCAAATAATAAGGACATCGATACGTTGTTGTAAGGAAATGAAAAATGCAAAATACTGTGAACACAAAGTACAATTTAAACTCCTTATCCTGGTTTCCGTTGCATCTGATTTGTTCACGATATCCATCGTGGCCTCTGAGCACGGCTGAGAGATATTATTTAATGAACGGAGAGAAAACGTGTCATTTTTACAGCAATCCAACATTTAGACACTTTCCAAACCGTTCAGGCATTTGAAAATGGATGAAGAGGCTGAAAGGTGCAGGGGGAGAGAGAGAGAGCAGGGAAGAGAAAGTTATTAAGACGACAGTGAAGAGACGGGCAGATTGAGGGATCAGAGACTGGGAGAAGGAGCACGGGTAAATCCTGTATGCAGTGCAGAGCCGGGTTTAGCTCAAAGTGTGCGTGCGTTCTGAACCAGCTTTATAGCCTTCTCCGTAGCTCAGGTGTTTTCTAAGCTATGGAAATGGGATTTCTTACACATGAAGTTTCTCTCTCACAAAATCATGCATATATAAGCGACCAGAGAAAAACCAACACTGGCACACATACTGCGGTGTATATGAGTACACAAATATATGCACGGAGAGACAAGGACACATCAGAAAGTTACAAACATGCACCCTCCGTATGCACACCCCGCACAGTGTTAATACTGATGCCACATAAATCCAGTGGATCAGGAGAAAGCCGCCATAGCGTGGCGTGCATTTCATGTGCAAACACGTTTTCCTCTAAAAATCAATTTCGCAGACACTGATGTATGTTAAAAGGTTACGCAACACCGTTCTCTGTCAGTTCATAAAGCAAGCGTCAGCCTTTTGTGCCCGGCCAAGGACAGCAAGCCGCCGCCGCGGCTGCTGCTGCTGTTAGCTCAGAAGTCGTGTTTTTCTATGGATCAGGAGCTTCCTGTGGTTAATAAAGCACACACATTTACAAAGATACAAACACAGAGAGATGCAAATACTAGAATCCACCGTGCACATTCCTGTTTGCCTTTCATGGACTCTTAAACCAATGAAGATTCGGTTAAGTCGACCAATAGTGGATTATAGCGCAACTTTGGTTGAGGCAAACTTTGCAAGCAGCAAAAATAAACAGATGTTTGCAAAGAATTTGAACAGAAAATGTAAAGAGCTAAAGCAGGAAGTGCTTTAACACTTAATCCCACTGAAGCACAGATCACACTCTCGTCTCATCTCGTCCCCTCACTTTCTCGCTTTCTTACTTTTTGTAGACAACTCAGCTATGTTGCTGTCACGCCAATAAAATATGATGACATCCCTTTTGGCCTATTTTTTAAACCAAGCAGCAACCTAGGGTGCAGTTCCTCAAATGTCCACTTGAGGCTGGCTCCAGCAGCCAATAAATCCTCATTAGATTTCATATTATCCTGGGTCAAAAATCTCTTTTGGTCTGAATAGCTCGTTTGGGGGGTGACTTTTTTTTATAACTCATCTGCTTTGATTTTATGAAGCCAAACATTTTCATAATTAGGGGCGTGGCTAAATTGATTGACAGCTGGGTACATTGTATCTACTCTCCAGGAGGCTTAAGGCCTCAGCTCCGCCTCTTTGCCGGTGTCTAGATTGACCAAGAGTAAGGTTGAGATAAGATTTCCAATATGGCGTCCGCCATCGTTGGCCTTCAAGACAGTTCTTCAGAAACCAATTGGTGACTACAGGTTACAGGTTAGAGTTCAGAATTCTAAAACAAGTGGTTCCAGATGGCCTAGTGGTTATGTTGTGCACCGTACAGAGGTTACAGTTCCAAAGGCGCTGCTTGTCAACCAACAGGGGGCCCCTGAGGGCTGACAGACTTTAAATCAGACTAAAATCTGACAGCACTTACTCTTGTTGCATTATTGCCGTGAGAAACAATCCGTCTGTAGGAGGGGAAAAAGAAACTGGCAGACATGATGGTCATGTACGCTAGTTGGAGGGCCCCCCAATTGATTCTTGCTTAGGACCCCAAGAGACTCTTGAATCGACACTGTGCAGTCCTTGTCACAGCGACCGGTTCAAATCCAACCTCGGCCCTTTGCTGCACGTCATCCCCCACTCTCTCTCCTCCTAACACTTCCTGTCTCTCTTCAGCTGTCCTTCACAATAAAGGCAAAAATGCTCTAAAAAGAAATGTTTTTTAAAAATTCAAGAAGAAAGAATGATATTATATATTACCATACTGAAGTATAATGCTAGACTCTTCTTAAAATACTCTGTACAACCTTCCCAACAGGCTCCTGAGTCTCTAACTAGACTCCTTGTACTGAAGTATGAAGTATTAAAACAACATTACACACTTGGGTTCTGTGAAAAGTTCCTGTAGTCTGAAAGAGGCAGGAAGTATCAACCACACGCGTTGCTTCCCTCAAATTGAACGTTCAGAGAATAGAAAGGTATTGGCTGAAATACGGGATATAATTCCTCATCTTTTTGTCCTTCTTGGGGGTAATTTAGAGTATAACCAAATTGTTCTATTATTTGAAATGCTGAATGGGGTATATTTAAGTCAAATATGGACATTAAGAAAGAGTGAAAGTGGGAAATCTAACATTCATTTCTAATAAAACCTGGAGAATGCGTCATCTTATTGAATGCATATTTTCAAACCGGTGATGTGACATTTTGATTTGGTGCCTTTTGTGTCTTTCGGCAGCTATTTTAAAGGGGCTCTGCCCTCCGAACACTTTAGCAACAACGATGCCGCAGCGCAGTGGGAAGTGGAAAGTGGTCCACAGTCCTCCTCCCGAGTACAAAGCTCATAATTTATACCCACAGCCCTGCTTGTATTGGAAGTATTTTTTTTGCCGACCGCATTACTGAAAGGCAATTATTTCCCCCAGTCTGCTTCAGCGTAGCATTAGGCTGCATGTAAGGTGATTATGGCTAATGGTAGTCATTTTGTTTGGCCATAATGTGGCAGTGCGGGGTAATTGAAGGTGAGAGCCGGGTTGAGAGATAGTAATTTTTAACCTTTATGTGCTCAGCCAAGATTGAGCCCCTGTGCTCTTTTTCCAGCCACATCTCCACTGATTACACAGCTTTTTATTTTTACTCACATCCAGTGGTCACTCAGTCTTGTTTTCTTTCACGACACGTTTGCCTCTGTGTGAGTCAGGCTCTGGAAACCTGTCACATCTGTCTTCTTCTTCATCAAGAAGCTACCTATGGGTACTTCTGTTATACCTCGATGCTTTTGCAACTTCAAACATAATATTTAACTGTATCAAGCAATCGATTAAGTCTGCAATTCGTGCACATGCTCACAACATGCATAGTTATTCTCCTTCGTATTTCAGATGAATAAAATCTCTCTCAAATCACTTCCTCATCACTGGAAAGTTCACTACAGCTGCATGACTATGAGAGGAAAAACTAGCTTCACTTCTTTTGTTTTATTCGATCATCACAGTGGCAGAACAAACCTTCATTGCATGTTATTACTTTAATCCTTAATTATCTCCATGCATACAGTGGTTAATGGTTACATACTGCTGCTGGGGGTAAACACTGCTTCCCTGCCTGACGAGGATATAAAGATAACCCTGCTTTCTTCAGAGAGAGAAATCTGTGATGTTTCTATCCGTCTGTAAGTCTATCTGTCCACCAGTCCCAAGTCCTATAACGGGCGAGATAAGACTCCATTTTTGTTGAATCAGAAACTCTCCTGTGAAGCGGGATTTGTCTGTTTGCTGTGCAGCTGCTCGGTGACTTCACAGATCACCGTGTTGGTAACTCACATGCGAGCATCCACCCACACACACACCGACATCTCTCTGTTTGTCTCCAGCGCCTCAAAGGAGTGTCTTTTCACGCTCATGCACACACTTGAAGCCGTTGGACATGCACGCACACACATTGTGCTGCAGTTTGTTCTGTTCTTCTTTGGGGTGAAATGAGGTAAAACCACTTGGATAACGTCTAGACCGGTTGATCCCTGTGACCTGCAGTCCAGATATATATTCTGCAGCCTCTCTGTCTCTTCTTCCACTTATCACTTCTGCTGCGCGGCTCGCCTTTGCCCCCCCCTTTCTTTTTCTGTTTTTGATTTGGTCTATCGCTCCATCTGTCCTCTCTCTTTTCAGCACCTTTCCTTTAAATTCAAATTGAGTTCTCAAATAATCTGCGCCATCCCTCCTCGTTTTTCACAAGTTTCACAACACAAACACTTTCAGCTTAAAACTTACAAAACAACCTGAGCTGCATGAAACAGTGCAGATATATCTAAAGCTTGTTCTGGCTGCATGAAGAGAAACGGCAGATTACAAGGACACATTGGACTAAAAATATTTAAATGAAAGCCACTGATGGTACTGCCCATTTTCTTTCAATATGTCTTGCAGTGAAAGCCAAGATAAGACGTTGTTAACAATCCTGTCCGCTTTTTTATAGAAAGGTTGGTACCATCCATTAACTGAATAAAAAGATGGATGACAAACCTTAACCTCTTCCCGTTGTACAAACTTGAAGCCAAAGTACCCCCCCCCCCCCCCTCGCGACCAGAGGTGTTGCTTAGCAACAGGCAAGGCAGGAAACTGCTTGGGACCCCCAGGGGCTGAAAACCTTTGAACCACTGCAGAGGCTCATAATGTGCAAAGTTTGCAATGACAGTAGGAAGCCTCCCTCAGATGGGCCCCCTTAGTTTGTCAATGAAAGTCACTTGAGGAAAACGAAGAGGAATAGTCTGTCTGGGAGTAACTGGAATAAACATGGTCTCTGTTCATGCCATTTTGACGCTATCATTTACTGTCAGAATACTTAAAACCTTTAATCGTGATGAACGCTGGTTGGAGGGGCATAAAGCAGCCAGTCAACAGGGGGCAATCATCAATCAGGATGTTTTGGCTTCACTTTTTGTAGCTGTAGTGTTGTCCATCTTTTATGAAGTCTATATCGAACTGACTAAGGAATACAACTGAACCAGGGGGTAGGAGGGGCTTTTATTCTGTCTATTTGTACACAGTCTATGTTATCATCAAATATGTCTTCATTTAGAGTCTTCTGCATTAAGTTAGAAGAGTGACAGAGCGATGATCACTTAGGACCACCCCCTGATTTCTCTGCTGTGCCTCTAAAGCTCTAAATGAAGTAAAGTGATTATAGAATAAACACTTTTTATCTGCATTATTTTTAAGTCCTTGTTTCCTTTTCTTTCGTTTGTAGAGCCGCTTTCCTAAATGTCTTGCTTCTCTTTTCCTCCCTCTGAGAGCCACTCAGCTGCACTTTTCGTTTCCATTTTTCATGCTAGCAGCTCACTGTTCCACTTCAGGATGTAATGTGTTTCAAATACCAGAGCGATCTTTCATCCATATAGAAGATATTTCTCGCAGCCCGGCTCTGCAGCTGTCAAATGAAGCTGAACTTGACCCTGTGCTTCAGAGACACACAGAAAGAGAGAGAGGGGACCTCACCGACCAGAGCTATGTTTCTTTAAAGGAGATCTGTGATGCTGATGAAAGTTTGTCTTTAAACACAAGTTTTCGGCGTAATCCCCAGACATGATTTCCTGCTCTGAACGAGACGTTACGAGAACTTGGGGAGACTCGGCCAGAACCTGACGTCAGGTTCTGCCGACGTATCAAAGCAAAGCATGGAGCAAAGTTGTAGGACACGCCCGACCCAGCAGCTCCTTTAAGGTCACACCACCGGGATGCTCACTTAAATCTCCCTGCAAATGCAAACAGAGCTGGCCAATCAGAGGAGAGAGGGCACGTGGGGGGGGAAGGGGCTTAAAGAGACAGCAGCTGAAATGAAGCGTTTCAGGCAGAGGCTGAAATGAGGGACTTTACTGACGCCAGTATCAGATCTATAAGGAGGTTTTTGAGCTACACATCTCACACACTACTCAACAGGTGACCCAGACTGACATCAATAATCCTGTGAGGATAAAAGATCTCCTTTAAAAAAGCAAAAATTAACTGTTGCTGCTTATTTTTGTGTCTGCTTGCAGCAGGACAGCGTCCGGCTCTTAGCCTTCGACGTCGAAAAGTTTGCAGAGAAATGTAAACTCATTTTCAGACGATGAGTACATTTGTAGACGTCCCTCGTTTATCTGATCATTTCCTCTCGTTGGATGTCATTTGTTGTGATTGTTCATTATTTCGTTGAGAGGGATCTAAGTGCATCGTCTCTGAAACAACATGAAGAATCTGGTTATTCCTAAAGTGATAGCGTACAGTGGATGTCTGGATGATTAGTTCAAACAAATGACAAATTGGATTTGTATTGCTTTTAACGGCGTTGCATAACCGTAGTTATATTTTAAATAGCATTTAATTGAAGCAGAATTTCAATCAGAGTTTCTACGATTGTTTGACTCCTCTCTCAGTAATTACCCCGAGTGTTAACGGATGATGCACACTCTAATGAACCGACGCTTCGTATGTAAATGAAGACAGGAGTCATTTCTTTACTGTCATTGTATTTCATTTGTTTGTTCAGGGTTTCAAGGTTGGCACTAAATCAAACTGCTACTTCTATAGAAGTATGTAATGGAAGGTATTCTCTTCTAACAGATAGATGGCTCTCCCTTACAGTCGGAGTTGAACTGATCTAGTGCAAGATAAGCTTGTTTTGTACAGGACGACGTCTTGCGGCTTACGAAGCGCAAAAGTGAATCAGTTATCCATGCGTCGTAGCTCCTTTGATTTGGAGCATTAGGCTCTGACTCCACCTGAGCTTTTGTGCTCTTTTATCCAAAAAGACGCTGTCAGATTAACAAAGCACACACAGAGGGTTATATGTATGCTTTGAGAATATAGAATATAGAAAGAGAAAATATAATCACAGTGAGGTGAAACACCAAGCGGATAAAGCTCGTTCTAAAACGAGGGTGAACCTTGTGTTGTCTTTTACCTGTGGACGTGGAGTTGGTCTGCTTCCTGTTGGACAGGTAGGTGACAAACACCGGCGGTTAGCTTGTGCTAGCGTGCGTTAGCTTGCAGTGTAGGTCTGTAAACGTTCACACTAGGTCCTGCAGTGAGTGAGAGCCTCAGGGGGTGATGAGCCCAGGAGGAGGGGCCCAGTTTGAATGTTGTGTTGACAAGCTGCTGCAAACATTTCTACGGACTCCAACTTTCGAGTATGAAATGAAACACTGTGCAGAGCAAACTGTCAATACTACGTCAGTGTGTGTTAATGTAACTGATACAAGTTCAGATACAGACTTCTATTATTACAGCAATCATGTAAAGATACCACACCAGAGTTTAAGGCTACACAGCTTAACGAGAGCATTTTATTTCAAACTTTTATTTCTGTTAATTGGTTTAATATTTGAGTCCAAGTGGACAGACAGTGAAGAGTTAACTCAGAGATACTCAAGTCATCCATAACAGAGTCTTAATAAAGTCAGAGTGTGGGAGGAGGGAACTTTATATAGCACACTCCCAAGCATGAAGGACTGCATTATCATACACACACACACAAACACACACACACACACACACACACACACACACTGACAGTGTAAGCGGCCTTCACACACACACACACACACACACACACACACACACACACTGACAGTGTAAGCGGCCTTCACACACACACACGCACGCACGCACGCACGTACACACACACACACACACACATACAAAATCCCAACGCTCACTTCCCTATCTCTCTCTTAATCAATGCGTCTCTCTTACACTGTCAAACACACACTGGTAGCACACAGTCAGCGCTCTCCATGCACCTCGATAACGCACGCACACGCACACACACACACACACACACACACACACACACACACACACACACACACACACACACACACACACCCTTGTAACTGTAGGGTCAATAAATCTCCCCATTAGCATTGAGATGTCTTCATCATAGTCAGTGTTGTGGAGCTGCCGCTATGACTCCATTTCATGCCTGGCTTAATGCATATTTGACCTTGGTGTAACACACACACACACACACACACACACACACACACACACACACACACACACACACACACACACAGACACACACATGCAAAGAGACAGAGACACTGAGATCTATACACAGAACCCCTCATATCAGAAGGCAGGTATGCGGTTGCACAGACTTGTAGTGCAGGAACACACTTACCTACAAACAAACACACACACACACACACACACACACACATATTCATGCATCTGAACATACACATTCACATTCTAACACACACAGGTGACCTTGTAGGCAGCTGGTCGGAGTCCTGGGAATTTTGTACCAATTGTCAAAGACAAAGGAAGTGTGTTTGTGTGTTTGATGTGCATCTTTGTGTGTATGAGTCAGTCACATGTCCCTTATGTGTTCCATGTTTGATTATTTTCTGTATATATATATATACTGTATATATGGGTAAGTTTGTAGTGGGCCATGACCAGTAACTAACTGGACCACAAACAGATTAATTAGGTACTATAAAGAGAGAGGGCTCCCAATTAGAAGAAGAGAGGACGATATACACAAATGTCTGTGTGCTCGGGAGCGTTTGTGCGCTGCACGTCCGTCCTGTCTCTATAACGGCCGCTGTATGACCGACACTGCTCCGTTACTTTTTACTGCATGTTTTTTATTTGAGATCGTTTATTTCCTGAATATCATACATTTGGAAAAAGAGCACTGGTGACGTCAACAGCCCCTTTCATCGCACGGGACAACTTTGCCCAGTGTGAATGTGTCCTTACACGAACTGGAACATGTATTGAAAAGGATAACTGTTAACATTTCATTTGTTGTCTAACATTTAACCTCCTGGCAGTAGAATAATTAGTATTTTCTCAGATGTTTTCTGTGAAAAGAAAATTCAAGTCAATACAAAGATGAAACAAATTCCAGCTGAGCTCTCAAAACTCTGCAATACAAACTCATATTACTTGTGAATTTTGGCAAAACAAATTGCGTGAAACTTTGCAGAGAGAGCTTAACATTTCTGGGCTCAGCTCGATTCTAAGACGAGCTTTTTAAAAAGTTTGTTAGCTTATCTCCCCTGCAGGCAGGCACAGTATCAATTGGCAAAACATTCATTGTTGATTTGTGCAAATCTGGTTGTAGTTCCTGCAGCATCCATGTGTTCAATTCATGTTCAAACCAACGTAGCTAGCAAACTGGCGAGTTCAACCAGTTGTCTGTTCGAGCCTGCAGATGATGTCATAGAGAAGAAACAACAGGATTTGGCTAACCAACATATCTGAAGGGCAGTAATGTTTCCAACCGGTGCAAGTAAAAAGGAAATGATGCCAAGGTCAAACTTGTGGCTCACTTTTGGCCTCAACTCAGGAAAAAGAGAATTATTATGCATGGTTTTGCGAAGTGATGATAACATCGGTTTTTAAACTGATATTGAAATCAACCCCAAAATGTCCGACACTTGTACGTTCAAGCATTCATCCTGAGCTACCTCATCTTTGCAGTATATGGTGTACGTTTTATTTCCTTTTGCTGGAATGAATCCAGGCGGCAAATATGTTCATTCTGAAACTCTTTTAACAAAGCAAATGTGCAGTAGTAGAAAAGGTTGCAACAGTGTAAAGGACAACACAGAAAAGTTTACACAGATTGAAGTGAAAGGAAGCAGTGCTGGATTGATTTCTCGGCTGAACTCTTTGGGAGACACAGTGTGAAGGAGGAAAGTAAAGGACGACCCGGTTCTGTTTCAGTGAGCAGATAGTTTGTGTTTGTCCTGCCCTCTCTTCACCTCGGCTCTTTACTCCTGTCTCTCCTTCACCTCGTCTGGGGCCTCATCTGTCTCCTGTCCAACCTCTCGTCTAAACTCTCCTCCTTTCTCCCCTGACATCTTCTCTCCACTGTCTCAATGTTTTTCCTCCTCAATGCTTCTATTTCTGAACTTCTCCCACCGCTCCTTTAGATTCCTCCTTCTTGCCTTGGATTTGTTTTCTTCTTTCCTCTCTCTCTTCTCTCTTCACTTCTGTCGTCGTCTCTATCCCCTCCTCCCTTAAAATGTGTCCTCCGGGTCATTCGTTCAGTTGTTATGCTGATGACACACGGGTTTATTTTCCTGCAAAAACCCAATAACCCTCAACTCTCCTCCCATCATGATTGTTTAGCTGCTCTTAATGAATCGATGTCTCTCAATCTACTCCATCTTAACCCTAATAAAGATTTAATTTCTTCCAATGTACCCAACAACTTTAGCATCACAGTTGTTCGGCCCATTCCTGTGAAATCTAAACGTATATTTGATGAATATGAGAGTGTGCTACCACGTCAGTAACCTCATCAGTCCTGTTTCCTTTATTCCTCTTTTCCTATCCCTATTTTTCTTGCAAAAATGTTCAATATTTTCTAATCAAGCTCTCTGCTGTCTTCTCTTCTGTTCTCACCTCTCTTTAAACTCATCTCAATAAAATGCCCCCCCAGTGTTTCGCTGATACAACGATTTATTTATCTGCTTTCTCATCAAACGCTGTTGTCTTATCTTCTGTTCTCATCTCTCATCAAACCTTCTCTCACTAAAAATGATTCCTCTGGGTTATTTGTTCAGTTGCTTTCAGGACGTGTTACGCCGATGATACACAGGTTTATTTATCTGCAAAACCCAATAACCGATAAACTCTCCCATATATGATTAAGTCTCCAGTCAAGAGTGGATGTCTCTCAATTTCCTTCACCAGAAGGTCTTTGAAACGGACCTATAGCTTATCCAAAGCGTTGGTGAAGTTATAGGGGCGGCTGTGGGTCAGTTGGTAGAGTCGGTCGTCTCTAAACCAGAAGGTCAGGGGTTTGATTCACATGTCCAATATGTCCTTGGTCAAGACACTTAACCCCAAGTTGCTACCGCTGCTTCTTCGGAGGCGTGTGAGTGTGTATGAATGGGATTAGTTACTTCTGATATCAGTGTGTGAATGTGTAGGTATGACCTCCGGTGTAAAAGAACTTTGAGTAGTCAGAAGACTAGAAAAGTCCATTTACCATTTATAGCCCGTTTTACTTAACTATCAAATCCACAGTGAATCTTTGTCAACTTCTTGGACCAATACATGACCTCTAATCATTATGTCATTGAGCTTTTCCAGTCCTGAAACCAGTAGCTAAGAAATATCACAAACATCAGATGTATCATGTTGTCCTCTAAAGATATCAATCTTGGTATTCACACGTATCCTGTGCTTTGAGGCGCTTTGTAACTGTGTTTGTTAAAGGTCATATCCAAACTTACTTTCAACATTTAATCAACACATCTCTTTTCATCTCACTTCTCCTCTTCCCTCCCCTCACACACCAGGACTTGTCGACTATTTTAATCACTCAACGTAAGCCAATTAGATCTACTTGGCTTCTTTTTCATCACCTTTTGTCTTGACCACACATACTCCCACACAACACACACATTTAAACATACACACTCCCACCTGAGCCGGCGCTGCAGAGTGACCCATGTGGCCCGCTCATTCTTCATTCGTTTAGTGAAGCCGGTGTTTAGATTGGCTTATGGAGAAGCCACTTTAGGCCACTAATGAATCCACAGGCGCCATTAACATGCAAATAGCTCTATTAAGAACAAAATAGAGTCATGCAGTTTTATATTACAGACCGCTTTTTCCTCACATGTGCACACTCTTTCTTAGCCTGCTGTTCTGGCAGGTTGTCAGCAGCCATATTGCATGTAGAAACCCAGGATTTGTCTCAGGGGTTACTTTAGCTCAAACCACCACATGAAGACGAGATGACCTGTTGTTGTTACAACCCTATCCTCCAATCCACAGTCATTCAGAAGTTGAGTTAAAACTGTTTCTTATTGTTCAGTTCTCAGGCGCTGCTCTTCAATCATGAGTTCCTCCGTCCCCCTGAAACCTCCATCTTTCCCTCCATCTGTCCTGACTAATAGAGCTCACACTCACATCCAATCAATCTGTCCATTCCTTAATTAGAGGAAAGATATTCTAATTAAAGAACCTGCCGTCAAGCCCACCAATCAGGGCTCAGGCTGGATGGTGACTCATTTAAATCGTGGCTTGTCGTTGTGCAGCAATCAGTCTATCCTCACCTGGAGCATCATTACAATGAACAGTGTATGCATAGTGACTTTATATGATGAGTGTGACTTGGGCTCTCATTGTAACTTATTTTTAACCTTCTCTCTCCCTGTATTCACAGACAGCAGCCAGCCGTCTCTGGCCCAGCCCTCCCTGACGCTGCAGAGTTTTCCTTATGGAGGCTGTGAGTCTGTGGAGCTCTCCTATCAGAGTGGTATGTGCACACAACCTTGTTAGTGACTTTGCTAAGTGGTGAATTAGTCCGTCAGTTAGGTAGCTAGTTGACCAATGGTCACTATCCAAGCAATATTATACCATCATGCATTGCGGTTCAAATCTTTTTGGGAGCGGAAAGTGGTGTTTGCCTGCCCTCAGACAGACGAGAGGAGTGACCAGCGTGAACGCACAACAATGGAGCACAAAAAAGTTCATATTCGGGGCATTTTAACTCAAATCTAGAAGCTGTTTAAACAAAGTATAAAGGGTTTTCACACTTTTATGTAAATGGTTTTCCTCTTCTCTTTATTTCCTGCAGGTCAGTTCCAGGCCGGTCAGTTTCAGCCGGCCATCCGGGTCGCTGACCTCCTCCAACACATCACGCAGATGAAATGTGGACAGGGCTACGGCTTCAAGGAGGAATACGAGGTGAATACACACACACACACACGCACACACACACACAGGATTCTCATAACGGGAACAACAGTTAATAGGCGTCAATCTTTAGGTCGACAACATTACAAGCAGCTATTAGTGAAAAGGTCAAAAGGTCTGCGGCTGCTGAAGCCAGATGATTGGAGTAATGAAACGTTTGTGTGAACCCAGAATGCATGGATGTAACCTCTGGTAAATAACACTGCAGAGCGGAGGATTTTTCTTTTCTAATAAACACATGGCTTTATCGCAGAGACCTGTGCTCCACTTGAGCCATGTGTTAGGGTGAATTCTTTTGTGTCTCTAAGTGCATGATGGGATGCTGCAGCTGCCCCACATGACCCTGAAAGCAGTTACTGGAAATACTGAAAAGTTTCAATCAATCAAATGTGTTTAAATCCCACCATTAGAGTCAACAGTGAAGATATGAAACAGGATGAAGTTTCTCCCCCCTTCCCCTCTCTTATAACATAAGCCTTTGATTTCCTCACACTTCATATTTCTCTCTTCCCGTGCTGACTGTTTGTTTAGAGCGCCCTTTATCACAAACAGACATTTTTACAATCATTCTTTGTCATGGCCGCTCGCTCTACCATGGGATCATTTTCCTTCCAGTTTCCTCATCCCCTCCCTCGCTTTCATAAATTCATCTCACCCCCGCCACCGCCCGTCCTTTCCTTCTTTCCTTCTCTTCATTCTTCCTTCATCTGCTTTTGAGAATGAATGTTTTAAAAAAGACACAAGAAAGAGTCCCCTTCTCTCGTTCTCACTCTCAAAAGAATATATTCTATTACCAACTCTGCATGGGCGCGGAAAATTGTCCCTCTGTGATGCCGTACGTTATATTTTCATTTGCTGCCTGACGTTTTGGTTTATGACCGCTGATACGTTTCAGGGGAGAGCAAATGTGATTTATTCTCTCTGGTTTGTGTGTGTGTGTGTGTGTGTGTGTGTGCGTGCGTGTGTGCGTGTGTGTGAGGGAAAGACTGGAGGTTTATTAGAGCTGCTGCTAGCTGCTACCTGTCACTAACTGCTAATGGAGAACGACAGGTTACATAAACACAAACTCATTCTCGTGCTGCGTCTTTCAAAGAGTGTTTGTTTACATGAATATAAATAGATTCCTTGTTTTATTCTACGAGTGCACAGGTAGGACAATGAACAGTTCAGGTGTGTGCACGTGTTGGTGTGTGTGTCTACCTCCACGCCCCATATGGCGTCTTCTCGTCCCCCTCTGAGTGTGCTGTGACCTCCGGGGTTGACGTCCATTAACCTCACTAACACGCTGTCAACGTGTCAGTCCCTGCTGGGATTACAGCTCGGTCATTAAAGAGAATATCCTGCATTGCTTAAGAGCGGCCAGTTGGTCGGGTTAACGACTGTATATATTAACCTTTAATGTAACGTTACATGACCTGAAATGCTGCTCAACTACACTTAACAACGAGCTTTTTCAAATGTTATAATAAAAATAACTGTGTTTACATTTACATTCAGTTTGACAAGGCTGTAAATAGAAGAGGACTTCTTTGTTTGGGAGCAGGAAGTGCCCATATTAGGTCACGTTTAAAGATGTACTTAGCTGAGGTGACACCTAGCAGACAGCTTGCAGCTTCCCACCTGTCACTCCAATAGGCCACGCCCCTAATTATGCTAATAAGTAATCATTTAAAAACAAATTAACTGTAGAGAAAAAAATTGGTTATTGAAACGTTTTGTGTTCTTGTATTTTGTTTCAAGATGTTTTTAAGTAATTTAGTAATTTTAACAACTATTGCAAGAGAGAAAACTATACCCACTCACTGCTACATCTGAGGTGTGTGTGTGTGTGTGTGTGTGTGTGTGTGTGTGTGTGTGTGTGTGTGTGCGTGTGCATGTGCACGCGTTTAATCCTCCTTCCACCCACCCACATCTTATTTCTATAGAGCATATAACAACAACAAAAAATGCTAAATCCAAAAGAATTCAAATGATCGGACTTCGATAAACACTGTGGATGAAAAGGGCAGCAAACCCACACCAAATTCACACAAACAAACACACACAAACATATATGCTCACACACACATACACACAAGTGCAATGCATCACACGTATGCATGCATAACCCTCCTACAGAACCCTCCTACTTAAAGTATCCCAAAACAACTATCCGCCCAGCTTTTGTACATGTACAGGATACAACAGAAAAAATACACACATACAGTGAACACACACACACACACACACACATAGAGCAAACACACACATATACACACACACATGCTCACACACACACACACACACACACACAGGCCCATACGGCACCTTAAAAGAATCCATTTTCTGCTTCACTGAGCGATAAGTTTAGGTGTCTGTTTTTCTGTCACAGCACATTTGTACCAAGTATGTGTGTGTGTGTGTGTGTGTGTGTGTGTGTGTGTGTGTGTGTGTGTGTGTGTGTGTGTGTGTGTGTGTGTGTGTGTGTGTGTGTGTGTGTGTGTGTTTGTGTGTGTTTGTATGTTGTGTGTGTGTGTGTGTGTGTGTGTGTGTGTGTGTGTGTGTGTGTTTGTATGTGTGTGTGTATGTAGGCCATATCACTGTCTCAAAGTGAAAGCTGTTGTCTGGTCTTCTTAATCCCTTAATGGACTCAAAGAGGACTGTTCGCTCATCTCTATAGGGAGAAAGACTGTATTTGTGTGTGTCTGTGTGTGTGTGTGTGTGTGTGTGTGTGTGTGTGTGTGCCTGCGTGCGCGTGCGTGCGCGTGTGTGACCTCTTCCAGTGTGTTATAATGGTTGTTCCAAACTAGTTCAGGGTCCATATGGCGACCTTTGAGAGTTGGGGTTTGTAGCTTGCACAAGCTTGAGAGATCGTTCACACACACACACACATGCACACATACACAGATTATTTTGTTAACATATGAAACATGCACAGAGAGTGTATGGATGCCATAGTAAAGCACTTATAGATTAAAATGGATTTTTCAGGCTAGTTTGTAATTTGTGTGTTGTTCGTCACACACTTGAACTCACACACACACACACACACGCACACACACACACACACACACACACACACACACACACATTAACTTCGTTCTTGCCATGTGTGTACGGCTCGTCACACGGGCCAGCATCACAGCAGGGGGGCGGTACAATCTGTCTCCTCTCCTCCAACTGACCAAATATTCTCTTTCAGAGCAAACCAACAAAAAAACAAACCCAAACTTTTTCTTTCTATTCTCTCTTCCTCGGGTGGTTACCTGCACTTCTTTAGCTATAGACGTCCTGGAAATCCCGGTGGGAGCGCATAACCTCCTGCCAATAAAGTTGGACAGGGTTAATGTTGGTCTGGGGATCAGAAGAGTATCCCAGAGTCGGCTGAAATCTGGCAAACAGTTACCTGATGGCCAAAACAATAAACTGACCCCGATGGGATTGGTAGATCTGGGAATTCTGCCATTGGGATATTTGTAGACTTAACGTCAGTGCTGCGTTCAGGGGCTGACTCGTAGGTCAAAAATGACAGACATTCAAGTGGGCTGAAACTTATCTTCATGTACTTGTTGATGGAATTCAACCTGGGAAACTTACAACTAGCTGCTCCGTCCCAAGGTCTAAATCACGAAGCATATACTGTAGGGCTGAGGATATTCTGACGTCAACACAAAAGGAGTCCAAAGATATTTTTTAACGATGAAAGAAGGCAGATTTGATGTAAGGAGTGGAATGAGAGGGTTAAGTCCAGGATGATGCCCAGGTTGTGGACCTCAGAGGACGGGTGTCAACTTTCAGTAAGATATCGCCAACCTTCCTAAGCAGCGCCTTGGGGGTCGGAACCTTGAGCTCAGTTTAATGAGTTTGAGGATATGGGTTGACATCCAGGTTTGGATGTTTTTTTGCAGGCAGTTGACCAGGGAGCGGGGATGAGTGGATGGTTGTGTGTCATCGGTGTAGGAGTGGAGATTGAGACTGTGTTGGTGGATGATCCGACTGAGGGGGTGTATCTAACCCTTGGCATGTTTTGTGAAACCGACAGTGTCTTTTTTGACTCATTTGCATAGTGGGCGCAAAAGCCACTAAATCCTTTTTTGATTCAGGCCTGGAGTCAGTTGTTAAATTGCAGATTAAAGAAACATCAAGTAAACATAGGGGTGCTGATATGACTCAGTTGTTAGAGCAGGTGACGCTTATACAGAGGTGACCGCCCTCGACGCATCGGTCATAGATTTGAGTTCTGACCATGACTCTTTGATGCATGTCTACCCGACTCTCTCTGCCCCGGATTTCCTGTCTGTCTTCAGCTGTCCGACCAAAAATGGCAGAAGGGTTAGGAGGAGAAAGAATAAGAAAGAAGAAACAGGTAGTGAAACAATCAACTAAATAACAAGAAATTACAAGTTTGCATACAGGGAAGACAAATGTATATATAAATAAAAACGGAGAGTAGAGCAAGAGTAGGTCAATTAAGAGTTTCAATTAAATGCGCTAAATGGAAAATGATTTTGTCATGAAAACTGGTGCTGTTAGTGGACACAGGCCCCTCCCCTTTTCCAGCAGGGATATGTATTTAAAGATATTAAAGTTGCAAAGCTCCCCGTCTCCTGAAGGCTCAGGGTCCTGTCATGTTTCAGCCATAATGCTCGGAGTGCCCTGAGTGGTAAAGAGTACGCTCTGCTGCAAACTATCAGTCGATTGTCTTTCCCATTAATATTCATGAAGCTGTTTTAACTTCTGCCCGCCCATGTGTCAGCGTACAAGCTCTGGGCATCGTGCCATATGTGCATGCATATTTCTCTGTCTCTGAACCTTAATAATCTGAATCTGTGTGTGTGTGTGTGTGTGTGTGTGTGTTCAGGCCCTGGCGGAGGGACAGACGGCACCCTGGGAAACGGCCAAGAAAGACGAGAACCGCAACAAGAATCGCTATGGCAACATCATCGCTTGTAAGTACTGCAATGTGATGGTGGAGTACTGCTGTGGAAGTTTGAGTCTGTGCTGACTTCATTCATCGCTGTGTGGCGTTTGGTTTGCTTCACTCTGGGTTGGTTCTGCGTGGTTTATAGATCAAGATATTTATCTCCGTTTTTATTGGAAGATCGTTGTTGTAGTTTGCAAGTTTGAGATAATTTTATTTGCATGATGGAAAAATGGGAAACCCCAAGAAAAGGTGAAATGTGTGATTGGTTCAAAATCTCAACCTTAGTTAAATAACGGTCTGGAGTTCAGGGTTTGGGTGCTTCCCTCCTGTACCTGATTCTGCCGGTCTGATCTCCTCTGGTCAGGCTGTTCCAAAGTCTTAAGTTCTCAGCCTGGACCGTGGAACAGCCAGCAGAGCTCTACCAGAGGACCTCAGACTGCGTCATGGTTCATAAGGGGCCAGCCCATGTTGTTCCTTAAAGTAATTACAAGAATCTTAAAATCAGTTGGATTATAAGTAGTTAAAATAATGCACTCAGAAATAGTGCAGTAGGGGGCGCTGATGGCCTAGCGGTTAGGACGAGCCCTGTGCAGAGGCGCTGCTTGTCAACAGGCAAGGCAGGCAACTGCTCAGGGCCCCAGGCCAGTCGGGGGCCCCTGAGGGGCTGACAAACTTTAAACTACAGTGGTGGCCTCATTTTGCACATTTTAAAATGACAGTAGGAAACCTCCTAGAGGGCCCCATTCTGACAACACTCAGTTGTTGCCCTGCTAAGCTTTGCATGAAAACCAAAGTTTGTCAATGAAAGAATAAGTGTCGAGACAGTGGCAGAAATAATAGTGACGAATGCTGATTGTAGGGGCCCCCTGCAGTGAATTTTCTCCCAGGGCCCCAACAGACTCTAGAATCATCACTGGCCACGTCTAAGGAGGCTTCAGTCTTGCAAGCGGGGGGGCTTGTACAGGTCCGACCTGTGGCTCCTTTCCGTCGCTCCGAAGTCTCTCCCACGATTTCCTACTCTATCCACTGTCCTTTCAAAATAAAGGCAGACAACCAAAATAAATCATTTAAGTGAAAAAAGTAAATGTTAAAAAGTGAAGAGAGACACATTTAGAAAACTCTTTATTTGGGGAATGAAGCCCAATGAAGCAGAAGTACCAAACTGTCCTTCAGCTGGAGGACACAGGTCCAAATCTCTGTGCTGGCAACCATCTGCACCAGTGTCCTTCACCGAGTCACCCGCTGACTCCCTCCCGCTCTGGGTGTGTCCCACTGTAGGACGTGACCCCCCGCTGAGAGCCAGATGCCTGCAGAATCAGGTTCTCGTTGAGAAGTCAGTCAGGACCAGTAAATGTTGAACAGACGGCAAACTTCTGTGACAGTTATTCAGTCAAAGCACAACAATGGGCACAGTTGAAACTAAATAGTGTATAGGCATACCTTAAAAGATGAAGCGTCTTTCAGAATCTAAATAATGTGTGTCTGTAGTGTTGTTTAAAGTTCTGAATGTCTGACTGAAGAAAGCACTGCAGAAAAAAAACTTCTCAGAGAGAGATTTGATTTCTCTCCTGCCTGATGATCAAAGCCTGCAGCGTATTTTATTCACAGAGACTTTTGTCAAAATGGAGCAAAGACAGGCTGCAGTAATGATGTGCAGAGTGACTGCATGTAGTACGAGTGTGTGTGTGTGTGTGTGTGTGTGTGTGTGTGTGTGTGTGTGTGTGTGTGTGTGTGTGTGTGTGTGTGTGTGTGTGTGTGTGTGTGTGTGTGTGTGTGTGTGTGTGTGTGTGCGTGTCTGCGTGTGTCTGTGTGTGTGCATCGCCCATTAGAGTGAGAATTAGCATGTGAATGTGGCACTGTCGAATATGTCAAGTGTTTCCTGTGATTTGTGAGCACTAATGAAGTCTGTTTGATTTTATGTTTTCTGTGTGTTTGTGTGTGTGTGTGTGTGTGTGTGTGTGTGTGTGTGTGTGTGCGTGTGTGTGTGTGTGTGTGTGTGTGTGTGTGTTCGTGTGTGTGTGCTTGTCATATTTTACAAGGCAACGTGAGGCCTCTTGAACAATGTTTGCATGAATTGTTGAGGACTGGTTTCTGTGTGTGAGTATTTGCACGTGTGTCTTCCCATTAGCCCCCCGTGCACACACATGACCAGTATGACCCAGAAGATTGCATTAGTTTGCATAAAGAAAATTGAGATTCATGCGTGTGTGTTTGCAGGCAGAGAGCTGTGTGTGCGTGTGCACGTCTCATTACGAGGGTTTAGATGTCAGAGCGGAGACACTGCACTAACCTGAAGGCTTTTAAATGAAACACTGGCTGAAATGAAATAGCCTGTCAAGGATTTGATAGCCAACAGGAATTATGATAAATTTGCTATTAGTACAAATCCTTTAATTACAAGAGCCTGGTAATGGAAACTGTCCATCTTGCTTGCTGTGATTGTACAAAGGCTCATTTTCTTGAGAAAATGTGTAAAAGGTTCCCCCGGGGGAAACGACTTTGTGCGCTGTCTTTATTAGGAGGAGGAAATGTGGAGAGACGGGCAGGCGACCGCTGCAGCTCAAACTTTAAATATCTGCCTTCTTTCTTCTTCTTATGTTGAACTTTTATTCCCCTTTGGAAAGAAATGGATTTTCCTCCTGTCTCAACACTGTATCTGATCGTGCTCCACGCTCCTGCAGAGCTCTGTTCCCTCGCTAGAAGCTCACATTTCACATCCACTAGCTCGTCATTAATAGATTATTAAACTTCATTTAGAGTTAAAGTATAATAGACATTTAAAAAAAATGTCTTTCTACTGTTACTTTAATCATGCGAGCAGGGGCCCCAAGACCCCATGACCACCTCCATCACACCGTGTCCTCACAGCACGCCAGCGTTATATATCGCATCGCATCACGCATGATCGCGCGTTGGTTATCCACACTGCATCCGTTATAATTTATTCTCTGCTCTCTGAATGTCAGTGTCCACTCAGAGGCTCGTCAATCAACGGCTCGCGATGAGCCGAAAAACAGTTTTTCTCCGGACATGAGCCAAAGCTCAACATTTCAATCACGTGTGGATATTATTAATGCACCGTTAGCTCCACTTTGTACAACAAGCTAACGAGCTCTGCTGAGTGACAGAAGTGAGAGCCTGAGCTGTAACGAGCCTCCTTCTTTCTCGTTCCTCATCCGTCCACGACACATAGGAGGTGGAGCGACAGAGAGGAAAATAGAAATGGGGCATCCATGTCAGAACGTCGTTCGGCTACACGCTGCTTCGTGCTGAATCGCTCGCAGGCTGTTAGGACACTCGTATAGGAAACAGTAGAATGAGGCTGAATTTGTCGCTGACGCACGCTTGTGTCGCGTGCTGTTAGGACAGACTGTTGTAAACGCCTGACCCCCCAAAAGACTAAAATTAAGCTGATCACAATCTTCTTTCGATACCACACACTTTTGAAGATACAACCTCAAGAAAGGTGCATAAAGAAGGAGTCCATCAGAAATTGACGGCAAACTCCTACACACTGTCTAAATTGCATAAATGCATTTGCAATATCTCAGTATCAAACTGTTGCCAATGTACAGTAGCAGAGCGAAAACACGTGTTTGGATGCAACGTCTGGCCATTAAAAACACAAAATGACACAACATTGGGGGCCAAGGAAATCTATTTTTGTTGCTGCTTAATTGTGACAGCCTTGAAGATGACACTGTTTGTCGTTTCTTTACATCCAACAAAGTCTTTGAGTTTGAGAGCTGAGAGACAACAGCAGCATCATAAGAAGCAGAATGTCGAAGTCTCACAAGTTCAAATTTAATTTATGTTTGGTCGTTAAAGTCTGATCTCGTCTCTCGGAGAGTCATCATGGTTTAGAGCGAAGGAGCTGAATGTGTGTCCCGGCTTTGTGCGACTTAAACCAACAGCCGAGATCTGCCCGTGAGAATCCCCACAGAGGCTGCTGTTAACATCTCGCTATCTTTGCGAGGACTTTTGTAACCCCTCTGTCACATCCTTCTCTTTCTAACAAACACACACAACACATAGTTTACAATCCCTCCACCGCCCTCTCTCTCTCCCGCTCGCTCTGTGCTGCAGTTTGGAGAGGGCTGATTGGAGTTGAAGTGTTAACGCGCTCTTCTTCCGGCCATCTGCCAAACACAAACGGTGGACGCCATGTTTGAATCCCTTCAGCACTATGAATAAATGTTAATCTAGCAGCCTCCTGTCCTCCCATCTCTTCACCGCTTCCTCCTCTCTCCTCCTCTTTATCGTGTTTGCTTCCTTTTTTACACTTTCACTCCCCTCCCCCTCCCTTCTTCTTTCCTTTCTCCCAAATCCTTTCACACCTGTCTCACCTTGTTGCTCCCCATTTGAACTTTATCTGTCCTCCTCTTCGTCTCTTCTCTCTGCTCATGCCTCAGTTTTTCTTACACTTCCTCCTCGTCCTCTCCATCCCTCCATTCATCCAGCGTGATTACTTCTGACAGTTTTTGGGTTGAGGCACAGCGCCACAGTGTTTCCTCATTACAGGCATCTGTCTGCTTCTTTTTCCTCCTCCCTCCTTCCTCTCCTCTCGGCTTCTTCTCTTCCTTTTTTCTCTCCTTCTCGGCCCTCGGTTTATACAACGACCTCCCCATATGGTCATTTATAATTCAACAGAAGCATGCCTTCAAAATAAACAGCATTTATTGGTGAATATTTATGTGTGCAGAGAGGGGACGTGTGTGTGTGTGTGTGTAGGTGTTTGTGATACCCAGGTGAGATTGGGTGAGGAAGAGATGATGCATTGACATGTTTTAGTTTTATGATCTTTAAGAAAACAGATTTAGTTGTTTAAGTATGATTGCCTGCTAGCTAGACATTCAGCACTGCAGGGGCTGCATGCCCTGCCTCCCCCCCAAGGTCCCTGGGCCTTAAGAAAGTACAACCTGCTAGCAGGGTCTTTCTTAGGGGTAGAGCTTTCACCCCAGAACTAAATCTAGACCCTGGTTCCTGCGGTGGAAAGGCAAATGGTTCCTCAAAAGTTTCGGGGAAAAGTTCATGAGATCTTTCCGGCTAAATCATTGTTCTGCAAGTGAAGTCAATCTCAAGTCCACTTTTACTTTCTCGCCAATATAGGCTTTGTTTATTCATTCAAAGAGCAAACTGGAACTACATAAAGGAAGTAAAACACCCAAAAAATCCTTCAAGAACATGTTTCAAGCCTGGATGTTCAATTGAGCAATAAGTTCAGTCATATTTAAGCTCAGTTTCCAAACATATAAACCAATCCTGTGAGTGCTTATTCAGGAGCTCCACCCTCATAATGTATGGATGTGCATCGCAAGGTAAACAACTCACGCAACAAGCTAACATGCTATCATGTTGTAGCTACGTTCTAGCTTACGGAGTGATGAGGACAACAGAGGCAAGAGTTTTGATTATTGTGCAAAACTTGTAACTGTTGCTGATTGGCTCGATCGTGTTTCCCTGCACAGTGCAGGCCTCTTTGTTTCCTGTTTAAAAAGCCCGGCCTGCGTACAAAAGCCAAACAGATCCAGAAACTTTCCTGGTAAGTTTGGTCGATTGCAGTCATGGAAACTTATCGTGATCTGATAATAATAATGCATATTATAACCGTACAATCATACCTAAATGCTAAACTGAGCGTGCACCTTCTCATCCCTTCCACATACAGAAAGATAAATCGAGGGCTCCTCTCTCGTGTGTTCACAATCTCTCACATCTTCTTTGGTGTTTTAAAACCCTCCGAGCACAGCGATGCCCCGAGGCAACACTAAAAATCCCTCTGTGGGGGGTTATGGCGGTGGGAGGGGGAGGATAGTTTTGATCATTGATGCTCAGTCAGAGGCACTAAATAGTCCCCCAAACAATTAGCATACAGATTATATTTCTGCATGAGAATTTGTGTTTCTGACTAAATGACTACAAAAGAACAGCAGCTAATGTTCCTTGTGTGTCTTGTCTCCCCCCCCCGTTTGCAGTTTTCTCCCCCTCTACCTCTCTCGTCTTCTCTTTCTCGATGTGTCTCGTCTCTTTTTATCTCTGACTTCCTTTCAGAGCTAAATCTATTCACTACATCTCCCTGCATCTCCTCCTTCACCTGCTCTTTTGATCTTTCCCCCTCACTCCTTTGACCTCCCCTTACTCCTCCTCTTCTCTCTCTCTCTCTCTCTCTCTCCCTCTCTCTCTCTCTCTCTCTCATACACATGCACAAACTCACCTGTAAGCCCTCCTGTCTTTCACTAATGTGCAACAGCATCACGGTGAATCAGAATCATTACACACACACTTCACTTAGTGTTACACCTTCAAGCATCACTGGAATAATCAGCATCCCCTCTTGCATCATGCTGCTTTGCATTACAGCAGAGTTTGATGGTTGTGTGTGTGTGTGTGTGTGTGTGTGTGTGTGTGTGTGTGTGTGTGTGTGTGTGCGGGTGTGTGTGTGTGTGTGTGTGTGTGTGTGTGTGTGTGTGTGTGTGTGTGTGTGTGTGTGTGTGTGTGTGTGTGTGTGTGTGTGTGAGAAGGAGAGAAAAAAGGAGGAAGAAGGGGTGAGGGCATCTTGTTTGTCTGAGAAACAAACAAAGCAGCAAAGAAGGTTTTGAAAAGAAAAAAAAACACAATCGCGTGTGTTTGTGCACCTCCCTGAGTGTGTGTTTGTGTGTGTGTGTGTGTGTGTGTTTGTGTGTGTGTGTGTGTGTGTGTGTTAGCTTCATAGGCAGCTGACTCCCATCCTCTCCTCTTATCCTCTCTGGCGCTGATTCTCAACACGTCTGTGCCGAGCTGCTCTGAAGTCAGAGCGCCAACAACTCCTCTGAAGTGTTTGACCAAAGAACCACAACAAATATTAGCATCCCCCAAGCTGTCTCACACACACACACACACACACACACACACACACACACACACACACACAAACAGAAACTCAGGCAGATGTACAAATAAAAACCGATGGAGGCACATACAAATTCAGAGAGTAGAAGACCTGAACCTTCATCCAGCACACATACACACGCAAACACACACACACACACACACACACACACACACACACACACACACACACACACACACACACACACACACACACACACTGTACACTGAGGCCTGCAGAGATCACAGCAGTCTACTTTGAGCTTGATTGCTTGAGGCAGTTGAGCTCTGCTGCAGCATTAACCCACCTGCAGACCTACAAGAAGAACTCGTAATGTTCTGAATGCTTCATTTGTGTTTCTCTATAGCAAGAATTTTACAAATGCACATTCTCGTTTTGTGTTGACATTTCTCAGGTCCTTTTTGCATCTCATTAAGATGCAACAGTAATGTTTACGGGTTAAAAGGTCAAAAATTATTCAAAATCCTCTTCACCATGTTTCTCTGACTCTAATATGTGTCTCTAGTCTGTCTACAAACCCCCCAATGATGAGAAAAGTTCATCCTCTCCGTCTTTTACCTGCTCCACTTTTCAGAAAATGTGTGCTCAAACAGGCCGTTTGGAGATTTTCCCTTTATGACATCACAAAGGGCAGTAACCCCTCCTCCAGGTGGGTGACACTCCCACAGCTAGGTGTTTGTTCTGCCCTCTGAGTCTGCCTTCTCACCGTAAACAATAGGGCATGGAGCGAGAAAGCCCGAGCCACCCAAGCCCTTCCAGAGAGGGGCGTGGTCAGACACAGCTCATTTACATTTAAAGCTACAGACACAGAAACAGCCTGTTCTGAGCAGGGCTGAAATAGAGGGGTTTATAGGCATGATCAAATACAGGATCAGAGTGGATTTAGAACAAGACACTTCACCTTTAAATTGCATGATAGTCTTGATTAGGTTTCAATGGGAAGCATGAAACTGAGTGTTGCACCAGCGAGATTTTAAAGCTCTTGCTAATTTGCAATTCTTTGACACAGATCAGCTTCTAAAAATACATCTAAACAGAAATGTTAAGTTGCATTGTATGCGTCCCGATGTTTAAAAAGCTTTGCAAACTGATTGAATGTTTGAAGTATTGGTACCTCCCGCCTCTGGTTGATCAGTCCTACATTTTCCTAATTTGATGCGTATTGATGCTTTCAACAAGAACTTAGGTCGCTGTGGCGTAAATAAAAGAAACATGGAGGCAACAAGGAAGACAAAGACTCTCCATCAGAGGAGGAAGTGTTTGGTTTGCTGCTAACTGAGGCGGCGGCGGTGCACACGGATAATGACGATAACGAGGCTGATTTTTAACACCAGCAGCAGCGTTACGGATTCTGATGACTGTGATTGCTGTTAATCATCGTTCCTGTTTGGAAGCCGTGGGGGGGCGACGACAAAGATGCAAAATTCTGATGCTGATTTTCAACAATTGTTCAAAGCCACAAAAAAAGCATCAGGATGAATTCATGTTTTTAACTGATTGAGTTTTTAATTAGAAAGAAGAAGAGGAAAAGTGATTACACCTCTATGTGTGAAACGTCAGGGGGTTGACGATTGGATATTGTTTGAAAGCTGCGAGATCACGAACAGTGTGAGATAATCAATAGTTGATGAATTAATGAGAATAAATGAGAGATACTGCTGTCTGAGAATCCCACTGGAGATGGATTTTAACTTTTTTTCTAGCCGCCTCTGTCAGAATATGTGACAACTCCTCTCAACCAAATCCTTTCCTGAGTCTGGAGGACAGTCCAAGACAGAACCGGGCCTCCTGACCAGTTTGTTCAGTCTCTTCCTGTCCCTCTCTGTGCTCCCTCCTCCCCAGCTGATGTGCTAGTTGCCTGGTCAATAAGACAACCGTTTCACGCTCATTTTAACGAAGCGCTGTGAGGTAATTTGAGGGTGACGAAATGTCAGTCAACATTCAGACATGAGTAAAAAGAAAAAAAGCTGAGCACACTTTAGAGAAGACTTTTTAGACACATGTCTGAGTTTAAATACAAGATGCCGTTTTGTGGTCTCTCATCTCGGACAAAATAAACGCCAGACACATTAAAATCTTTGCTCCGCTTCACATTTGTAAAGCCCTCACTCCAGTTCAGTGTTGTGATTCACTGGTTTCGTTCTGCTTTCTCTGCTCTCAGCCTTCAAACAGCTGGAAACAGCATCTTGAGGTGTGTGTGTTTGTGTGTAAGCGTGTGTGTGTGTGTGTGTGAAGCTCGACAACATTATGAGTTGTTTGACACATCAGCTGCAGGGAGCTCTGGTCTTAATAGGCTATTACACACTATAATACCCTCCAACACACACACACAAACACACACACAAACACACATGCATGCTGTCGGTGCTGACGTTCAAACACACACTCATAACGGGAACATTCAGACGCTACAGAAATACTTAAAAAAAAAATGTGCACAAACCTTTTAAACGCACATCCTAAATATGCTCCAGAACATACGAACAGACATGGAAGTGAAGAAAGTTTAACACACCTCAGTCTCTCACACACACACACACACACACACACACACGCACACACACACACACACGCACACGCACACTTACGCTCAATCACACATGTTATTAAACTCCCTAATGCCTTGAGCCGGGCTGACAGCGGAGTGTGCGCCGTGAGTGAGTTGAGCTCCGTGGGGAGTTAACTGATTAAGTATATCTGTGACAGACACAATCCCTGCTTAACGGCTGCTGAAAGAGGAGGAGAGAGATGAGAGGGAAGGAGAGGATAGAAGAGTAAAACATCTTGTTCAGCACTTTCAACTTGCTACTGTGAGCGTTTTTTTTCCATCTGTTGTTGGCTCTAACCAGAGTTCTGCCTGTTTACTTCAGTCAGACGAGGGGATTGCCATTTAAAAGTGTTGGACTGTGTTATGAAATGTTTATGTTTCTGTACGTACAAACAAAACAAACATGTTGTGTTTTAGAGCGTTTTCAGATTAGGCGCGATTGTTTCGTACCGTGCTCGAGCAGGATTGCCCCCCCCTCCCCTCTCTCCCCCTGGTCTGCGTTCACATTAACAACATCGTTCTGCACTCGAGTACACTTGCGTATGTACTCAGTCCGATACAGCAGGGGGCAGTATGCACATAGATGGTTTACAAATTCGCTAAAAAGCAGAAAGAAGAAGAAGTAACCATGGCAACCACTCTTGGACTGAGTCCTCCTTACTGTGGATGTTTTTGTTATTTCTGAGACGCCAACAACGACCTTCTTCCTACGTCCACATCTACCGTGCAGCTCAGAGGATGAAACGTGCCCGTGCTGCACGGATACGACGGTTTTTGAAGAGACAGAAGCCGTTAGGAAAGACGTCATATAGCGGTCCACTTCCTTGTTTGAGCACGGATGCGATTACATCTCCCGTGGACCGTACTCGAGTACACATGAATCATGCCCGAGATCACCAAACAGACTCTGGCGCTGTACCCGAGCACGGTACGTTTGTGTTTATACTGATCAAATGAGCCAGACTTTGGGGTCAAGCATACTCAGATCCGGACCCTGGTCCTTAGTGTGAAACCTCCCAAAGTACTTTTTTGACCATTTGTAACAAGAATTCTTGATCTGGTTTAAAACACAGACTATAAAACACGGACGTAGTCTCAGTGACATCACACGTTGGTTTCTGAAGCTGCCTTTTGAAGCCCATCGATCGCTGGTGGTGGCCATATTGGAAATGCAACTCAGACTAACTTTGGGTCAACCTAGTAACAGGTGAAGAGGTGAGGTGGTGCTGGGGTGTGTCTTAAGCCTTATGACAAATGTGCCCGCCTGTCAGTCGACTCACCACGCCCCTAAATGTGCAAAACTCTTAGCCTTGATAAAGTTCAGTCAGACAACAGTTTAGTCTCTCACACATTAATGCGTAGCTGAGTTAAAGTCAGAGATCATTTATATATTTAAATATGATCCCGTCCTGACCAATCAGAGTAGAAGAATTTCATTAGTTCCGATGCAGAGAGTTTCTGCATTATGTAACCATCATTAAGTAACTCTTAAATGTCTTTATGCCTCATCAAGCAAGAACAATTTGAGGGCGACACTTTCCTCGTGAAGCAATAAAAAGACCGTTTATTCACAGAACTGGAGCAAGATGATGCTCAAGATGAGCTCCTGCTCTGATTGAGATCTTTCAGGACTCCGTTTGAAATATAAAACCTCCTCATGACCTTTGATTTTTTAGGAGCTGCTTATGTTTGATGTAGTTCTGGGAAAGGAATCATTATAGGCTCCTCGTCGTTTTATCTGTGTGCAGCTACTGCTAGCACAAATAATCTGATCTGATGTCTTTAAATTACAGCTCTCTGCTGCATTCAGCTGCTCCTCTGAATCCCTCCAAGATAAAAACACACACAAGTCTATTTTATCTGGCTTTTTTTGACCCCTCGAGTTAACAAGTTCTCCCCAGAAAAACTTTTACAGTGGATGGCAGGATAATGACAAGACTTTGGAAGAGGAGAGGAGAGGAAAGATGAGACACAGAGAGGAGAGGAGAGGAAAGATGAGACACAGAGAGGAGAGGAGAGGAAAGATGAGACACAGAGAGAGAAACCCAGAGAGGAGAGGAGAGGAGAGGAGAGGAGAGGAGAGGAGAGGAGAGGAGAGGAGAGGAGAGGAGAGGAGAGGAGAGGAGAGGAGAGGAGAGAGGTGCAGGGTTATGAGGAGAGGGAGACTCAGCAGAGGAGGGGAGCTCATTAATGAGTAATGGGACTGTGACCCTTTGCCCTTGGACATCACAGCTTCTGATGACTTTGTTGATGCTCCTGTGCTGCAGATTCCAACATGAGCCAGAGTGCAGATAGAAAGGTTGTTTCTATATCAAGAAACAGATCTAAAGATGTGTTCAGACCAAAGTCGAGCAACTTTCCTGCAGCACTATTCCATACAAAGTCGATGTAAAGATGCCAAGTGTCAACATGAGAGTCGAAAGCAGACCGTTGTTAAGTAAAGCTAAGTATTTAGATGCTAACATAAACGAGGAAAGTCTTGTTGCTGCAAAAAAATGACTGACAGGCATAGCTGCTTTGGACAAGTGTGTGTTTAGGCCACTCTTCTGCAAAACATACGTGTGCAGTAAAACATGAATGTGTCTTCTTTTGCAAAGATGAGGACCCTCTGAGTCCAGTGCTACTAAAGCTAGCCATGCTAATTGTTTTAGTGTGCATGTGCAAGCGGATGTAACGGAGGAAGAGTTCAGTTCCTCTTTAGTGTTACAAATATGTGTTTTCCTTTTTTTAAACTCCCTATGCTCTTTGGTTACACACATATGAACACCTGCACTAATTAACAGAAATATTCAAATCTGTATCTCTTGCTCTCTCACACTTGCACTCACACTGTCAGCTCTTCAAACCTGTGGCCTGTGTCCAGATCAACAGCATCCGCAAGCCAGTACCTCCTGCCGTCTTAGCCCAATTAGAAGCTCCCCTCCTTGGGCAGAGAGAAGAGGAGAGGGCCCCTCCCTCCGTCCACCCTCAAATCTGTGGCTCCCGTGTTATGACAGCCTGACACTAGCCCTGCGTAATTAATGCTGTCTGAGGGAGCGAGACGGTGTGGGGCAGGGGAGAGGGAGAGCAGGAGAAAAAAGGTAAATGGAGGAGGACAAGGGAGGGTGAGGTGAAGGAGAGGTGGGGAAGGCAGACAGGAAAAGGGAGAAATTGGAAGAAGAGGAAGATGAGACAAAGAAAAAGCAGGTGATGAAGAAGGTGTAGTAAGAGAGAAAGTGAGAGCAGAAAGCTGACAGACTGCCCCCTGTTGTGTTTGTTTTTACATGCAGGCTGTGTGTGCATGTGTGTGTGTGTGTGTGTGTGTGTGTGTGCGTGTGTGTGTGTGTGTGAGCTGATAGCTGATGGCAGTATCTTGTAACGGCAGAGTGGAGTCATGCTGCCATCATTGTTGCCGCTCAGCCAGAGCTGGAAAATGATTTCTGATAGAATCTGTACAAATAATTCTCCTCAAGGTGATCCTGGAAATGATAATAAGGACAGAATCCATGGTAATGATTTGTATTACATGCAGCTGTTCTGTATTAATGAGATGCGCTCTGTGATGTTTTTCATTGAGTGCCAGTGGAGAAAGTTATTTTCACACAGAGCAACAGAAGAGTGAGGTTTGGGTGTCCTAGAAGTGATGTAGTGCGACACGAGGGTGGCAGCCATTACATGCTGCAGCATTCAATGTGTTTCATGTTAAATCTGCACGAGTTCATTTTGAAGTCTTCTTGAAGGCTTTAGCGTCTGAATGACATGCACGAGGCTTTCAACTAACGTTAACGGACCCCTCTGCAGCGATATGCACTCAGAGAAACTGTTTGGCTGTGCTGCATGTTAGGTAGAACGATCAGTGAAGTCTGTGATGGGTCAAACAATGCAGGACTTTCATCCAGGAGACTGAGTTTGAATTCTCTCAACCAATCAGATAATCAGGATGAGTGGAGTGTTGGGTGTTTGTTATTAATATAACACAATACGTAACCTTTCCACCCTAAAATAGTGGTTTGAAAGTCGATCTAACAGCTTTCAACAGGAAGAATAGCGTCTCTCTCATGTCTCTCCTGCAGTGGGCTGCAGTTCTCTGACGAGAAGTGCACACGGCTTTATGGCACTAGCTCACTCTGCAGACTTCAGTTTTGCTCTTTTTTTAACCTTTTGATTGTTCAGTTGATTTCGTACGATCTTCTTCAGAGCGACAGTTTATCCCTCCCAAAATAAGTGCTGTGAGCGATCTTGCTTGTTAAATAAGCAATTTACAATTTTCTGCTGCTTCTGATTATTCCGACTCGACAGGAAGCCTCTTGTTTGTGCCCGACACGACTAGAAAATTCACACATCTAATCAAAGATATTCACAAAAACAAAATGAAGTTAATGCCTGCTTGACAAAATGATTCCCTCGGAGCCCGCTGAAAAACACAGAGGAAATGGGTTTCAAGTGAAGGGATGATTCATTGAACACACACGCGGTTTATCTGCTCGCAGAAAAACTTTGAGGCCACACAAAGCTGAAGGCCTGAAGGCTGAGCTGTCGCATTAAAGTACTTTATATCAGGGCTCAATTAAAAACACCAACCTATGAAGTCTGAGAGGTACAACTCTTCAAAAGCTGAAAGCTGAACTATTTGATGTCTCATTTCTAACACAGTGCTGATATCTCCCCTGCAGCTAACAGACTAGCTCGCAGGCTAACCGTAGCTAGCTTGCTGTGCACTTGCTGTAAGCGCTGCACCCCGCTGTAGCTTTGCATCAATGAGTGGAGGCGGCACATTAGCATTCTAGTGGCTTCAAAGACTATTTTTCTCTCTATTGCTTGATTTTTAGCTTCCATCTCCGGCCTCAATTATCTTTCTACCTCATCCTTCAAACCTCCACATTTCTGCTCCAGCTCTACTTTTTCACTCCTCTTTCTTACTCACATCTTCTTGTTTTCGCTCACCCACCTCCTCACTCCCATACTGACGTCATCCCCTCTTCATAGATTGGGAAAAAAGCACGTTAAAGAACAGATAAATTATTCTTAATTGAAGAAGAAGCATCATTAAAATGTACTCGAAAAATAACAAACTGAAGGAGCACACCGGCTCAAAAAAAGAAGGAAAGAAAAGACGAGAGAGAGAAAAATAGAAATAATCAGACCAAATCACGTCTGCTTCATCTACAATTACCTGCCGTTGCCACGTTACCACTAAATAAAATCACCGCTGCCATTAGACATAATCAGCCCAATGTGAGCCCCGATACTATGGATGGTTATTAGAGCAAAGGACAAAATAATTGACATTCAGATAAGACGAGGGGGGGAAGGAACAGGAAGATTTGGATTAGGTGACACGTACTGACTGAAAGCAGAAAGCTATACTGACGGCGTTTTATCTTAAATACCATTAATGTGTCTAAAGATGTTTGAAACAAGAGTTTAAAAATCTGCTGGAAAGTTTTTGTAGTCGCCTTTGTTTGTTTTTTATTTCCCCCATTTGGGGTTTTACTACATCTGTACACTAACCTCTTTGGCCACAGCAATCATAAAATACACCGCGTTCTGTCTGCAAAGAAAGTATCTGCATGGAAGCCAGTTTGGCTCGGTGGTTGGAGCAAATACGCCCCAATGTCCAGAGGCTCGGGGTGGCCATAGGTTTGAATCACAGACAGTAAATATGAATGTTTGAAGCCTGAGTGTCGTCACCCATCTGTTCCTGCAGGGGGCTTTGCAGTCCCATCGATGGCGGTCTTTATACGCCGTCTCAGCCTAACTTTCAGTCAACCTAACGACAGGCTGAGAACTGGAGCTGAGGCGGGTTTTAAGCCTCCTGACAAACCGTTACACCGCGCCCACCTGTCAATCAGGTCAGCTACACGCCTTATTGTGAATAACTCTTATCCTTCATCAAATCAAAACTGATGAGTCATCAAAACATTCCCCCCCCCCGTACAGTGTGTGCTGATCGAGACATGAGCTAATCAGACCTATTTGGTTTTTTGAACCAGGCTGTAAACATGTTAATGTCTGCTGTAAAAACAGGCTTTTTAGAATGGGTGTGTATGTGACTTCCTGTGCTTCTGCAGCCAGCCTCTAGTGGACACTTGAGGAACTGCAGGATTTTACATTTCACTTTTCAACACCGGCGGTTGCCACTTGGTTCGTCTCCAACTTAGAATATAAACTTTACCAATAAGTTGGAGCTTGAAGATTTAAGCTTATCTGAAAGAAACTGATGAATGAAAACAATATTCAATATGGAGTTGTTGAACTAAACCATGCAGAACCAACTCCTCGATATCTGTGTTGTATAATTTTGTTTTTGTGCAGACGGTCACTCAGAAGTTATGATTGTATTTGTGATATTGCATGTTATGGTTTGGTTAAGTTTAGTATAAATCTTTCTGGGTAAGGGTCTGGAAGCGAAGGCTCTGATTGGTAGAAGAAACCAGCAGCCGTGACTTGTGTTAAAAACAGATGCTCTGTTTGCTCAGCTAAAACCTCTTTGCTACTGAAACAGACAGTCATAATTAACATGAGATAACTCTGCAGGTAAATGTAAACATGGATCATTTAAAGGACTCCAACAAATGTCCAGTTGTGTCATATTTCTGGATTCGGACAGTCTCCGACCCGTGGCCCCATGGCGTGTTCCCCTCCCGTCAGTTAGCTGCTCAGATCTGTGGGTAAATGTAACTTTAGGCCTGTTGTATTTTTCTGCTATTTGACCCCACAGATGATCACACCAGAGTCCGCCTGCAGCTGCTGGACGGAGACCCCCACTCTGACTACATCAACGCCAACTACATCGACGTGAGTGTTCATGCACACGCACACAAACATTCACAATAAACAGTTGTGCTAATGATGGACTGGTTATGTTTACCCTAATTCAATACATAACCTTCCTTGAACATACTCTGACACCTAGTGTTTAAAATGGGTACTGCAAATTCAAAACATTGTAGAGAGCTGTCCCCCCCCCCCTCCTCTCCAGAGTGGATGTTCACGCAGGTCACCATGTGGTGGACACTGAAGCTTCAGTGTTTATCCAGCTCTGCATCGGTCTGTAAACCTTTCTGCGTTCTAACCTCTCTCCATTTTTCAAAAGCATCTCCAATATTGATCCTAGTTTGAGCACGTTTCTGCTCGTGGAGCTTATTAGAAACATGCAGAGGCTTTTAGGTCGGGTACAATCACTTCTATCTGAACCAGTTCTCTTGCCCGCTTCCATCGCTGCAACACCTGTTGGTTTGACCTGATAACTGCTCTCATATCTGGCAAACCGAGGGGCGTCCAAAACGGCCGTGTGGGGGTGCCTTAAAACCGCCTACCTTCTCTGGTCCAAACAAATCCAGACCATTCAGGACCAGAATCTAAAGTTAGAAGGAGGACATACTGGCTGCTGCATTGTTGTCAGAGAAGCCAGCACTTCAACATAGCATGTTTCCTATGCTTTTAATGTCAGGGACATAGAAAAAAGAATGCAGTCTGTAACAGTGCTTTTGTACAAGGCATTCAAGCCCAACCTGCCCTCTCCTGTATTGCTGCTTTGAAGAGCTTGCTTAGAGAATACAACCATCAAATACAAGGAAACACTTGAATTAAAGCCCATGATAAACAGTAATGCAGGAACTACTTCCTGCTTTCACCATCTAACTTAGTTCTTTTGCTTTGAATTACTTCATTGCAAGTGGAAATGCAACGTAACTCATTGCTCCATCTGCCCCTGATCTCCAGTATTTGAAGCCCAGTAATGAACATACTGTACTCCATGATAGTCAAGCTGTTCTTGTTCACTGTTCTGACTCATACTTGTGAAAGGTGCTTTAACTTATAAACAATTCACTTAATCACAAGTCTTTTTGGAGTTTTTAGGGACACATTTACAGCAGTTTGAGATGCCACGCCTTTTTAACATCATCCAATTTAGAGGACATCAAATTCAGCTCGAGGTGGCAGTCGTGTGTCTGACCACGCCCCTCTCTGGAAGGGCTTGGGTGGCTCGGGCTTTCTCGCTCCATGCCCTATTGTTTACGGTGAGAAGGCAGACTCAGAGGGCAGAACAAACACCTAGCTGTGGGAGTGTCACCCACCTGGGGGAGGGGTTACTGCCCTTTGTGATGTCATGAAGGGAAAATCTCCAAACGGCCTGTTTGAGCACACATTTTCTGAAAAGTGGAGCAGGCAAAAGACGGAGAGGATGGACTTTTCTCATCATTGGGGGGTTTGTAGAGAGACTAGAGACACATATTAGAGTTAGAGGAACATGGGAACATGCATTTTAATACGACCTCTTTGTAATCTTAAGCTTTCTGCGATTTCTCTAGAATTGTATAAAGAGGATGCAGACATCCGTACAGCAGCACACAGACACAGACAGCGTATGCCCTTGGAGGAATTTAAACGATGCTGCAGGACCAAATAGAACCACCTGAGACCCATTTCTTTTTTTGAAAAACAATTACCTGGATGCTCGTAGAATTGATTTCTATAATCATTCTTCCCTCCCATGCATGCTCTCTTTTCCTCATTTCCTCAATTTCATGTGTCCCTCACCTTCTCTCTGATGATCTCGTGTTCTTACCTTTCCACCGGTACGCCCGAGTATTTGTTTGCTCCTTCCTCCTTCTGGTTCTTTCTGCCCTGTAGGCGTTGTGCTTCATTTATCAAACTCATCTCTCTCGCTCGCAGCTGGCTGTTTTAATAAGAGTACAAATTAATTTGGATTTTTGAAAACTAAAACAATGGATATCCTAATATCTGAGTGAGGATAACACCATTCTTACATCAGGCGCTTAATGACAAAATGAAAGTGATAAATGTTTCTATCATTACAAGGTTATGTGTCTCATGAGGAGGGAGAGGAGGGAGGGGGGGTGCAGGGACAGGAGGGCGATAATTATTGGTTGGAGAGTCGTCTCTTTTCATGTGTCCTGCTGAGGGAAGATTAAGACCCCCTCTATTATTTAATTTGATGTTTATTCGGAAAACGACCTTGAGTTATTCTTTTGAGGGGAGCGCGGTGCCCGCAGGGGGAGATGGGACAAATTAAAAGAGAGAAAAAAAAAGAAGACACTGAAGTGCAGAGAGAAAAGTGACGGATGGATGAATGAGGCGAGGCAAGATCGAATGGGAGGATGCAGGAGAGGAGGCAGTGAGCACGTCAGAGGAGGAGGCGGAAATTGATTGAAGGGCGGCGTAAGAAATAAAGGAATGAGAGAGGATGAGGGAATTAAAAAAGAAGAAAGAGTGACGAGTCATTCCTGCAGAGGAAAAGGGAAGGATTGTCAAAGGAAGAATTGGATAAAAAAATGATTGAAGAGGAGGGAAAATATGGATTAAGAAGGAGCAAGAGAAGCAGACGGATGTAGAAATGGACGATTTTAAAGGGGACATATTATGAAAAATCGACTTCTACAGTGTTGTTGAACATTTATTTGGGTAACCTGAGTGTCTACTGACCCACAACATGTGAAATAAACCCATCCAGTCCTTTGTTTGTGGTCTGCATAAGTCTTACAACGCAGAGAAAAATGCTCCGTTTCAAATCTGCTCTCCTTGTGATGTCACAGTGGGATTCTGGTAAATGAAATACCCTCGCCTCCTCTGGTATTTCCACCCATGGACTCCACCCCTAGCCTAGAGCTAAACTTTAGCACAGGTCCGCTAGCGAAGGACAGATGTCTACTGGGAAAACTCAGGGGGGGGGGGCTCATTGCATTTAAAGAGACACACACACCAAAACGGAGCGTTCTGAGAGAGCTGGTTTCTACAGGGTCACAAACCTCCTCTGGTGCTTGATTCATGTTATATTTTAAAGCACAGCACAGATGTTTCATTTAGACCACAGGGGACTGTTTGAAAAGGGCATATAATAACTATCAGTGGCGATTCTAGAGTCTGTTAGGGCCGTAGGCAAACATTTTTTTTACATGGGCCAACGAGCGACACCAATAAATGTGAACGAGAGGGAGTGCTGTCGTATGGGGACCCCTGAAGGAGGTATCCTACTGTCATTGCAAACACGTTTTGAGCCACTCCTGTGGTTGAAGGTTCGTAAGCCCTTAGGTGGCCCCCTACTGACCCCCACCACGCTGTTGCCTGCCTTGCCTGTTGACAAGCAGCGCCTCTGATAACAATTGGATAAGGAGGAGTTGAGGGAAGGAAAGACACATGCAATTCAGATTTGTTTTCCCCATCTGGGAAGAGAAAGAAAGAGTTGCGAAAAAGTGAAAATGTTGTAAGAAAAGAAACGGCAAACAGAAGAAAAGGCAAAAGGGACTAGACTAAAAAATAAACAGAGAAATGAGGTCAGTATGGAGAATATGGAAGATCGATATGGAGTTCAAGAGAGGATGAAAAGATTTCTCATGCCTGACTCTCTCTCTGTCTCACAGGGGTACCACAGACCCAGACATTACATCGCCACACAAGGTAATTAAACTGACGTAATAAGTGTGTTTTTGTTCGTACGAATGTGTGTGCCTCTATTGCTGTGTGTGTGCGTGTGCGTGTGTGTGCGTGTGTGTGTGTGTGTGTGTGTGTGTGTGTGTGTCCGTGTTGGTGTGGAAGCCACCTGGTAAATGTCGTCCTCTCGGTCTGGAAGGCTATTACCACAACCTCCTAAATCTAAAGCGCCGTATAAAATCCCCCTGACAAATTTAAGA